>JAYKTQ010000190.1:5000-71165 GCA_036010785.1 Ammospiza maritima maritima
ATTATGTTATGTTATATTATATTATATTATATTATATTATATTATATATACATTTTCATAATATTATATTATATTTATTACATTACATTGCATTATATAACATTATATTATATTATATTATATTATATTATATTATATTATATTATATTATACTATATTACATTACATTACATTATATTACATTACATTACCTGATATATGAAATTATATTAATTATATTAATTATATTATTTTACATTAAATGACATTACATAACATTATATTACATTATATTATATTATATTATATTATATTATATTATATTATATTATATTATATTATATTATATTATATATATCTTTTCATATCATATCATATTATTTTATATTTATTACATTACATTACATTACATTACATATGATATTATATTAATAATAATAATTATATTATTTTACATTACATGACATTACATAACATTATATTATATTACATTATATTACATTATACTATATTATATTATATTATATTATATTATATTATATTATATTATATTATATTATATTATATTATTTATATTATATTATATTATATTATATGTATTCTATTCTATTCTATAACATGACATTACCTGATATATGATATATTATATTATATTATATTATATTATATTATATTATATTATATTATATTATATTATATGTATTCTATTCTATTCTATTACATGACATTACTTGATATATGATATATTATATTATATTATATTATATTACATTACATTATATTACATTTCATTTCATTATATTATATTATATTATATTACATTACATTACATTATATTGTATTATATCATATCACATCATATCATATCATGTCATATCATATTATATTATTATATTATGTTATATTATATTACATGACATATATTATATTACATCATTTTATATGACATTACATTAAATTGCATCGTATGATATATGATATGATATGATATTAATTATATGATATTATATTATATTATATGATATGATATTATATTATATTACATTACATTAC
Source organism: Ammospiza maritima maritima (assembly GCA_036010785.1). NCBI lineage: Eukaryota > Metazoa > Chordata > Aves > Passeriformes > Passerellidae > Ammospiza > Ammospiza maritima. The sequence continues at coordinate 6,033 of JAYKTQ010000190.1, forward strand.
ATTACATTACATTACATTACATTCATTACTTGATATATGATATATGTTATATTGTATTAATTATATTATATTATATTATATTATATTACATTACATTACATTATATTGTATTACCATGTCATATCATATTGTATTATTATATTATGTTGTTATATTATATTTCATGACATGACATATTATATTACATCATATTATTTTATATAACATTACATTACATTACATTATATGATATATGATATATTATATATTAATTATATTATATTATATTACATTACATTACATTACATTACATTATATGATATTTTATTAATTACATTATATTAATTATATTCTATTCTATTACATTACATTATATTACATTAACGTATTGTAATCTAAGGTAATATGATTCTAAAAAACACCAAAAATAAATAGAAATAAAAAATGGAAACAAAAATGGACAGAACCATTATATGATATATGATATATTATATATTAATTATATTATATTATATTACATTACATTACATTACATTACATTACATTATATGATATTTTATTAATTACATTATATTAATTATATTCTATTATATTACATTACATTATATTACATTAACGTATTGTAATCTAAGGTAATGTGATTCTAAAAAACACCAAAAATAAATAGAAATAAAAATGGAAACAAAAATGGACAGAACCATTATATGATATATGATATATTATATATTAATTATATTATATTATATTATATTATATTATATTATATTATATTATATTATATTATATTATATTATATTACATTACATTACATGATATTTTATTAATTACATTATATTAATTATATTCTATTACATTACATTATATTACATTAATGTATTGTAATCTAAGGTAATGTGATTCTAAAAAACACCAAAAATAAATAGAAATAAAAATGGAAACAAAAATGGACAGAAATTAAAATAGGCATGAAAACAGAAATTGAAATCGAAAGGAAATTTAAAAATTGAAATAGAATAAAAATGGAAACCAAAACTTTTAAAATAGAAAATAATCAGAGCAATGAAATAGCAATAAAAATAGAAATAAAATTAAAATGGAAATTTACAAATAGAAACTAATGGAAATCCAAAAATACAAATAGACATAGAAACGGACATAAAATCGAATACAAAAGGAAAAAACTAAAACGAAAACTAAAACTAAACCTCAGAAGAAATGAATTTAATTTAATTAACGTAGTTAACGAAGCGTCAGCGCTAATTGGCGACTCACGAGGGGCAGGCCGGCTGCGCGGTTCCTCTCCAGGACCTTTTTGGCCTCCTCCAGGCCTCCGTAGCTGCTGTGGCTGAGCTGGAAGCCGAGCGCCCAAAATGGCGGCAGCGCCGGCAGCCCCACCAGCTGGAACGGAACCCCAAATTCACCCCAAAAATCTGAAATTTTCACACACAAACCCAAAAATCTGAAATCCCGCCCCAAAAATCTGAAATCCCGCCCCAAAAATCTGAAATTCCAACCCAAAAATCTGAAACCCCGCCCCAAAAATCTGAAATTCCACCCCAAAAATCTGAAATTCCGCCCTAAAAATCTAAAATTCCACCCCAAAAATCTGAAACCCCGCCCCAAAAATCTGAAATTTTGCCCCAAATCCCCCAAATTCCACCCCAAAAATCTGAAATTCCCCCCAAAAATCTGAAATCCCAACCCAAAAATCTGAAATTCCACCCCAAATCCCCCAAATTCCGCCCTAAAAATCTGAAATCCCGCCCCAAAAATCTGAAATCCAGCCCAAAAATCTGAAATCCCGCCCCAAAAATCTGAAATCCCAACCCAAAAATCTGAAATTCCACCCAAAAATCTGAAATTCCGCCCCAAATCCCCCAAATTCACCCCAAAAATCTGAAATCCCGCCCCAAAAATCTGAAATCCCAACCCAAAAATCTGAAATTCCGCCCCAAAAATCTGAAATTCACCCCAAAAATCTGAAATCCCGCCCCAAAAATCTGAAATTCCACCCAAATCCCCAAATTCCGCCCCAAAAATCTGAAATTCACCCCAAAATCTGAAATTCCGCCCCAAAAATCTGAAATCCCAACCCAAATCACCCAAATTCACCCCAAAAATCTGAAATTTCACCCCAAAATCTGAAATTCCCGCCCCAATAATCTGAAATTCCACCCCAAAAATCTGAAATCCCAACCCAAAAATCTGAAATACCGCCCCAAAAATCTGAAATTCCACCCAAAAATCTGAAATTCACCCCAAAAATCTGAAATTCCGCCCCAAAAATCTGAAATTCCAACCCAAAAATCTGAAATTCACCCCAAAAATCTGAAATTCCGCCCCAAAAATCTGAAATTCCAACCCAAAAATCTGAAATTCCAACCCAAAAATCTGAAATCCCACCCAAAAATCTGAAATTCCAACCCAAAAATCTGAAATCCCGCACCAAAAATCTGAAATTCCACCCAAATCCCCCAAATTCACCCCAAAAATCTGAAATCACACCCCAAAAATCTGAAACCCCACCCCAAAAATCTGAAATTCCGCAACAAAAATCTGAAATTCCGCCCCAAAAATCTGAAATTCACCCCAAAAATCTGAAATCCCAACCCAAAAATCTGAAATTCCACCCCAAAAATCTGAAATTCCCCCCAAAAATCTGAAATTCCACCCAAATCCCCCAAATTCACCCCAAAAATCTGAAATTCACCCCAAAAATCTGAAATCCCAACCCAAAAATCTGAAATTCCACCCAAAAATCTGAAATCCCGCCCCAAAAATCTGAAATTCCACCAAATCCCCCAAATTCACCCCAAAAATCTGAAATTCCACCCCAAAAATCTGAAATTCCGCCCTAAAAATCTAAAATTCCACCCCAAAAATCTGAAACCCCACCCAAAAATCTGAAATCCCACCCCAAATCCCCCAAATTCACCCCAAAAATCTGAAATCACACCCCAAAAATCTGAAACCCCACCCCAAAAATCTGAAATTCCACCCCAAAAATCTGAAATCCCGCCCCAAAAATCTGAAATTCCACCCCAAATCCCCCAAATTCCGCCCCAAAAATCTTCCGCCCCAAAAATCTGAAATTCACCCCAAAATCTGAAATTCCACCCCAAAAATCTGAAATTCCCCCCAAAAATCTGAAATCCCACCCAAAAATCTGAAATCCCGCCCCAAAAATCTGAAATCCCAACCCAAAAATCTGAAATCCCAACCCTAAAATCTGAAATCCCACCCCAAAAATCTGAAATTCCACCCCAAAAATCTGAAATCCCAACCCTAAAATCTGAAATCCCACCCCAAAAATCTGAAATTCCAACCCAAAAATCTGAAATCCCGCACCAAAAATCTGAAATTCCACCCCAAATCCCCCAAATTCACCCCAAAAATCTGAAATCACACCCCAAAAATCTGAAACCCCACCCCAAAAATCTGAAATTCCGCAACAAAAATCTGAAATCCCAACCCAAAAATCTGAAATTCCACCCCAAAAATCTGAAATTCACCCCAAAAATCTGAAATCCCGCCCCAAAAATCTGAAATTCCACCCAAATCCCCCAAATTCACCCCAAAAATCTGAAATTCCACCCCAAAAATCTGAAATTCCGCCCTAAAAATCTGAAATCCCACCCCAAATCCCCCAAATTCACCCCAAAAATCTGAAATCACACCCCAAAAATCCGAAACCCCACCCCAAAAATCTGAAATTCCACCCCAAAAATCTGAAATTCCGCCCCAAAAATCTGAAATTCCCCCAAAAATCTGAAATCCCACCCAAAAATCTGAAATCCCGCCCCAAAAATCTGAAATTCCACCCCAAAAATCTGAAATCCCAACCCTAAAATCTGAAATCCCACCCCAAAAATCTGAAATTCCACCCCAAAAATCTGAAATCCCACCCCAAAAATCTGAAATTCCGCCCAAAAATCTGAAATCCCACCCCAAAAATCTGAAATTCCGCCCCACAAATCTGAAATTCCACCCCGAAATTCTCCAATTTCAACCCAAAATTCTGGAATTTCACCCCAAAAATGGGGATTTCAACTCCGATCCCAAATTGCCCAAAATCCCTGGAATTTTCCCCAAAAGTTCCTGAATTCCAACCCCAAAATTTTCAAATTTTACCACCAACATTTTTCAATTTCACCCCCCCAAAATTGGAAATTCCACCCCCAAAATCCAGGAATTTCCACCCCAAAAATTCCCGCATTTCATCCCCAACATTTCTGAATTTCACTCGTTAAAATTTGCAGATTTCACCTCCAAAATTGGGATTTTGACCCCGATCCCAAATTGCCCCAAATCCTGGGAATTTGCCCCAAAAATTCCTGCATTCCCCCCCCCAAAATTCCCAGAATTTCACCCCCAAAACTTCTGAATTTCAACCCCAAAATTCCCAAATTTCAACCCCAAAATCCCCAAATTTCAACCCCAAATCTTCTGAATTTCAACCCCAAAATTCCCAAATTTCAACCCCAAAATTCCCAGAATTTCACCCCCAAAATCCCCAAATTTCAACCCCAAAATTCCCAAATTTCAACCCCAAAATTCCCAGAATTTCAACCCCAAAATCCCCAAATTTCAACCCCAAAATCCCCAAATTTCAACCCCAAAACTTCTGAATTTCAACCCCAAAATCCCCAAATTTCAACCCCAAAATCCCCAAATTTCAACCCCAAAACTTCTGAATTTCAACCCCAAAATTCCCAGAATTTCAACCCCAAAATCCCCAAATTTCAACCCCAAAATTCCCAAATTTCAACCCCAAAATTCCCAGAATTTCACCCCCAAAATCCCCAAATTTCACCCCCAAAATTCCCAAATTTCACCCCCAAAATTCCCAAATTTCAACCCCAAAATTCCCAAATTTCAACCCCAAAATTCCCAGAATTTCACCCCCAAAATCCCCAAATTTCAACCCCAAAATTCCCAAATTTCAACCCCAAAATTCCCAGAATTTCAACCCCAAAATCCCCAAATTTCAACCCCAAAATCCCCAAATTTCAACCCCAAAATTCCCAAATTTCAACCCCAAAATTCCCAGAATTTCAACCCCAAAATCCCCAAATTTCAACCCCAAAATCCCCAAATTTCAACCCCAAAATTCCGAGAATTTCACCCCCAAAATCCCCAAATTTCAACCCCAAAATCCCCAAATTTCACCCCAAAATCCCCAAATTTCAACCCCAAAATTCCCAAATTTCAACCCCAAAATTCCCAGAATTTCAACCCCAAAATTCCCAAATTTCAACCCCAAAATTCCCAAATTTCAACCCCAAAATCCCCAAATTTCAACCCCAAAATTCCCAAATTTCAACCCCAAAATTCCCAAATTTCAACCCCAATCCAAATTTCCCCAAAATCCCGGGAATTTCCCCCAAAAGCTCCCAAATGTCACCACCAAAATCCTCAAATTTCTGCGAAATTCTAAAAAAGTTTTTGAATTATGTCTCCAAAATCCCCAAATTATTCCCCTAAAACTCCTGAATTTCAGTCCAAAAATTGGGATTTCCACCCCAAAAATCCCGGGAATTTCCCCTGAAAATTCCTGAATTTCCCCCCAAAAATTCCAGAACTTCATCCCAAAGTTTTTGAATCTCCAAACTCCAAAATTTCATCAAAAAAATTCCTGAATTTCGCCACCAAAATTTCGAATTTCGTGCCAAAAATTGGGAATTCCACTCAAATCGCCCAAAATTGCCCAAAATTCCGCAAATTTCCCCCCAAAACTCCTGAATTTCACCCCAAAAATTGAAAATTCCACCCCAACCGCCCCAGATTGCCCAAAACCCTGGGACTCCACCCCAAAAATTCCTGAATTTCACCACCAAAATTCCAAAATTTCAAGCCCAAACATTTCCAGAATTTCCCACCCCAAAACTTTTGAATTTCACCACAACATTTCTGAGTTCCAACCTCAAAGTTTTTCAATTTCACCCCAAAAATTCCTGAAAATTTTTGAATTTCACCCTGAAATTCCCAAATTTTGAACCCAATATTTTTGAATTTCAACCCAAAAATTGGGAATTCCACCCAAACCACCCCAAATTGCCCAAAAATTCACAGATTTCACCCCAAAATTCCCCAAATTTCACCCCCAAAATCCCCAAATTTCACCCCAAGAATCCCCAAATTTCACCCCAAAAATTCCCAAATTTCATCCCAAAAATCCTTGAATTTCACCCCAAAAATTCCCAAATTTCAGCTCAAAAATCCCCAAATTTCACCCCAAAAATCCCCAAATTTCATTCCAAAAATGGGGATCTCAACCCCAATCCCAAATTGCCCAAAATCCCAGGAATTTGTCCCCAAAATTCCCAAATTTCAACCCAAAATTTTTTGAATTTCGGCCCTAAAATTCCAGAATTTCACCACCAAAGTTTTTGAATTTTACTCCAAATATTGGAAATTCCACCCCAACCACCCCAGACTGAAAGCCCCAAAATTCCCAATTTTTAACCACAAAATTTTTTGAATTTCGGCCACAAAATTCCAGAATTTCTACCCCAATCCCAAATTGCCCAAAATCCTGGGAATTTCCCCTCAAAGTGCTTGGACTTCATCCCAAAAAACTCCCAAAATTCACGGATTTCAGCCCCAAAATCCCCAAATTTCACCCCAAAACCTCCAGAATTTTGGCCAAAACCCAGGAATTCCACCCAAAGCACCCCAAATTGCCCAAAATCTCAGGATTTCACCCCAAAATCCCCAAATTTCACGCCAAAAATCCCCAAATTTCACCACCCCAAAATCCCCAAATTTCACCCCAAAAATTCCCAAATTTCACGCCAAAAATTCCCAAATTTCACCCCAAAATCCCTAAATTTCACCCCAAAAATCCCCAAATTTCACCCCAAAAATCCCCAAATTTCACCCCAAAAATTCCCAAATTTCACCCCAAAATCCCTAAATTTCACCCCAAAATCCCCAAATTTCACCCCAAAAATTCCCAAATTTCACCCCAAAATCCCTAAATTTCACCCCAAAAATCCCCAAATTTCACCCCAAAGATTACCAAATTTCACCCCAAAAAATCCCGAATTTCACCCCAAAAATCCCCAAATTTCACCCCAAAACCTCCAGAATTTTGGCCCAAAACCCAGGAATTCCACCCAAAGCACCCCAAATTGCCCAAAATCTCAGGATTTCACCCCAAAATCCCCAAATTTCACGCCAAAAATCCCCAAATTTCACGCCAAAAATCCCCAAATTTCACCCCAAAATCCCCAAATTTCACCCCAAAATCCCCAAATTTCACGCCAAAAATTCCCAAATTTCACCCCAAAATCCCCAAATTTCACGCCAAAAATTCCCAAATTTCACCCAAAAATTCCCAAATTTCACCCCAAAAATTCCAAATTTCACCCCAAAAATCCCCAAATTTCACCCCAAAAATTCCCGAATTTCACCCCAAAATCCCTAAATTTCACCCCAAAAATTCCCAAATTTCACCCCAAAAATCCCCAAATTTCACCCCAAAATCCCCAAATTTCACGCCAAAAATCCCCAAATTTCACCCCAAAATCCCCAAATTTCACCCCAAAAATCCCCAAATTTCACCCCAAAAATTCCCAAATTTCACCCCAAAATCCCTAAATTTCACCCCAAAAATCCCCAAATTTCAGCCCAAAAATCCCCAAATTTCACCCCGAAAACTCCAGAATTTTGGCCCAAAACCCAGGAATTCCACCCAAAGCACCCCAAATTGCCAAAAATCTCAGGATTTCAGCCCAAAATCCCCAAATTTCACGCCAAAAATCCCAAATTTCACTCCAAAATCCCTAAATTTCACCCCAAAATCCCCAAATTTCACGCCAAAAATTCCCAAATTTCACCCTAAAAATTCCCAAATTTCACCCCAAAAATTCCCGAATTTCACCCCAAAATCCCTAAATTTCACGCCAAAAATTCCCAAATTTCACCCCAAAATCCCCAAATTTCACCCCAAAAATTCCCGAATTTCAGCCCAAAAATCCCCAAATTTCACCCCAAAACCTCCAGAATTTTGGCCCAAAACCCAGGAATTCCACCCGAAGCACCCCAAATTGCCCAAAATCTCAGGATTTCACCCCAAAATCCCCAAATTTCACCCCAAAAATCCCAAATTTCACCCCAAAACCTCCAGAATTTTGGCCCAAAACCCAGGAATTCCACCCAAAGCACCCCAAATTGCCCAAAATCTCAGGATTTCACCCCAAACCTGGGCGTGCTCGCGCAGCAGCTGCTCGGGGCTGTCGGCGAGGATCAGGAACAGGTCCAGGATTCCCCCGATGGAGCGAAGCGTCAGCGCCGGCGCCGGGCTCAGCGACACCTCTGCGGCCAAAAACGGCGAAATTCACCCCAAATTCACCAGAGCCCGACGAATTTACACAAAATTCAACGAAATTTACACAAAAATCCACAAAAATTTACCCAAAATCCGGTCAAGTTTACCCCAAATTTACCCTAAAATTCACTCAAGTTTCTACTGAAATTTACACAAAATTCAACGAAATTTATGTAAAAATCCACCAAAATGTACCCAAAATCTGGTCAAGTTTATCCCAAAATTCACCCAAATTTCTACTGATTTTACACAAAATTCAACGAAATTTCCAGAAAAATCCACAAAAATGTCCCCAAACTCCGGTCAAGTTTATCCCAAAATTCACGCAAAATTCACCCAAATTCGTACTGAAATTTACACGAAATTTGCACAAAAATCCACAAAAATGTGCCCAAAATCCGGTCAAATTTATCCCAAATTGATCCCAAATTTACCCCAAAATTCACCCAAATTTCTACTGAAATTTACACAAAATTCAATGAAATTTATGTAAAAGTCCACAAAAATGTACCCAAAATCCGGTCAAGTTTACCCCAAAATTCACCAAAGGCCGCTGAATTTACACAAAATTCAATGAAATTTACACAAAAATCCAGAAAAATTTACCCAAAATCTGGTCAAGTTTATCCCAAATTTACCCCAAAATTCACCCAAATTTCTACTGAAATTTACACAAAATTCAACGAAATTTACGCAAAAATCCACAAAAATGTACCCAAAATCCGGTCAAATTTATCCCAAAATTCACCCAAATTTCTACTGAAATTTACACAAAATTCAACGAAATTTATGTAAAAATTCACAAAAATGTACCCAAAACCTGCTCAAATCCGGTCAAATTTATCCCAAATTTACCCCAAAATTCACCCAAATTTCTACTGAAATTTACAAAAAATTCAATGAAATTTATGTAAAAATCCACCAAAATGCACCCAAAATCTGGTCAAGTTTATCCAAAATTCACCCAAATTTCTACTGATTTTACACAAAATTCAACGAAATTTCCAGAAAAATCCACAAAAATGTCCCCAAACTCCGGTCAAGTTTATCCCAAAATTCACGCAAAATTCACCCAAATTCCTACTGAAATTTACACGAAATTTGCACAAAAATCCACAAAAATGTGCCCAAAATCCGGTCAAATTTATCCCAAATTGATCCCAAATTTACCCCAAAATTCACCCAAATTTCTACTGAAATTTACACAAAATTCAATGAAATTTATGTAAAAATCCACCAAAATGTACCCAAAATCCGGTCAAGTTTACCCCAAAATTCACCAAAGGCCGCTGAATTTACACAAAATTCAATGAAATTTACACAAAAATCCAGAAAAATTTACCCAAAATCTGGTCAAGTTTATCCCAAATTTACCCCAAAATTCACCCAAATTTCTACTGAAATTTACACAAAATTCAACGAAATTTCCACAAAAATCCACAAAAATGTCCCCAAAATCCGGTCAAGTTTATCCCAAAATTCACCCAAATTTCTACTGATTTTACACAAAATTCAACGAAATTTCCAGAAAAATCCACAAAAATGTCCCCAAACTCCGGTCAAGTTTATCCCAAAATTCACCCAAATTTCTACTGATTTTACACAAAATTCAACGAAATTTCCAGAAAAATCCACAAAAATGTCCCCAAACTCCGGTCAAGTTTATCCCAAAATTCACCCAAAATTCACCCAAATTCCTACTGAAATTTACACGAAATTTGCACAAAAATCTACAAAAATGTGCCCAAAATCCGGTCAAATTTATCCCAAATTGATCCCAAATTTACCCCAAAATTCACCCAAATTTCTACTGAAATTTACACAAAATTCAATGAAATTTATGTAAAAATCCACCAAAATGTACCCAAAATCCGGTCAAGTTTACCCCAAAATTCACCAAAGGCCGCTGAATTTACACAAAATTCAATGAAATTTACACAAAAATCCAGAAAAATTTACCCAAAATCTGGTCAAGTTTATCCCAAATTTACCCCAAAATTCACCCAAATTTCTACTGAAGTTTACACAAAATTCAACGAAATTTACGCAAAAATCCACAAAAATGTACCGAAAATCCGGTCAAGTTTACCCCAAAATTCACCCAAATTTCTACTGAAATTTACACAAAATTCAACGAAATTTATGTAAAAATTCACAAAAATGTACCCAAAACCTGCTCAAATCCGGTCAAATTTATCCCAAATTTACCCCAAAATTCACCCAAATTTCTACTGAAATTTACACAAAATTCAAAGAAATTTGCACAAAAATCCACAAAAATGCACCCAAAATCCGGTCAAGTTTATCCCAAAATTCACCCAAATTTCTACTGAAATTTACACAAAATTCAACGAAATTTATGTAAAAATCAACAAAAATGCACCCAAAATCCGGTCAAATTTATCCCAAAATTCACCCAAATTTCTACTGAAATTTACACAAAATTCAACGAAATTTATGTAAAAATCAACAAAAATGTACCCAAAATCCGGTCAAGTTAATCCGGTCAAGTTTACCCCAAAATTCACCAAAGGCCGCTGAATTTACACAAAATTCAATGAAATTTACACAAAAATCCAGAAAATTTACCCAAAATCCGGTCAAGTTTATCCCAAATTTACCCCAAAATTCACCCCAAATTTCTACTGAAGTTTACACAAAATTCAACGAAATTTACGCAAAAATCCACAAAAATGTACCCAAAATCCGGTCAAATTTATCCCAAAATTCACCCAAATTTCTACTGAAATTTACACAAAATTCAACGAAATTTATGTAAAAATTCACAAAAATGTACCCAAAACCTGCTCAAATCCGGTCAAATTTATCCCAAATTTACCCCCAAAATTCACCCCAAATTTCTACTGAAATTTACACAAAATTCAATGAAATTTATGTAAAAATCCACAAAAATGTACCCAAAATCTGGTCAAGTTTATCCCCAAAATTCACCCAAATTTCTACTGAACTTTACACAAAATTCAACAAAATTTATGTAAAAATCCACAAAAATGCACCCAAAACCGGGTCAAATTCATCCCAAAATTCACCCAAATTTCTACTGAAATTTACACAAAATTCAACGAAATTTGCGCAAAAATCCACAAAAATGTCCCCAAACTCCGGTCAAGTTTATCCCAAATTTACCCCAAAATTCACCCAAATTTCTACTGAAGTTTACACAAAATTCAACGAAATTTACGCAAAAATCCACAAAAATGTACCCAAAATCCGGTCAAATTTATCCCAAAATTCACCCAAATTTCTACTGAAATTTACACAAAATTCAACGAAATTTATGTAAAAATTCACAAAAATGTACCCAAAACCTGCTCAAATCCGGTCAAATTTATCCCAAATTTACCCCAAAATTCACCCAAATTTCTTATCTAAAGAAAAGAAAAAAGTATCTAGAATAGATAAAAAGAATAATAAGAATATGGTTATAAATAAGAAATTAGAAATTTACACAAAATTCAATGAAATTTATGTAAAAATCCACAAAAATGTACCCAAAATCTGGTCAAGTTTATCCCAAAATTCACCCAAATTTCTACTGAAATTTACACAAAATTCAATGAAATTTATGTAAAAATCCCACCCCACAACAAAAATGCACCCAAAACCGGGTCAAATTCATCCAAAATTCACCCAAATTTCTACTGAAATTTACACAAAATTCAACGAAATTTGCGCAAAAATCCACAAAAATGTCCCCAAACTCCGGTCAAGTTTATCCCAAATTTACCCCAAAATTCACCCAAATTTCTACTGAAGTTTACACAAAATTCAACGAAATTTACGCAAAAATCCACAAAAATGTACCCAAAATCTGGTCAAGTTTATCCCAAAATTCACGCAAAATTCACCCAAATTCCTACTGAAATTTACACGAAATTTGCACAAAAATCTACAAAAATGTGCCCAAAATCCGGTCAAATTTATCCCAAATTGATCCCAAATTTACCCCAAAATTCACCCAAATTTCTACTGAAATTTACACAAAATTCAATGAAATTTATGTAAAAGTCCACAAAAATGTACCCAAAATCCGGTCAAGTTTACCCCAAAATTCACCAAAGGCCGCTGAATTTACACAAAATTCAATGAAATTTACACAAAAATCCAGAAAAATTTACCCAAAATCCGGTCAAGTTTATCCCAAATTTACCCCAAAATTCACCCAAATTTCTACTGAAATTTACACAAAATTCAACGAAATTTACGCAAAAATCCACAAAAATGTACCCAAAATCCGGTCAAATTTATGCCAAAATTCACCCAAATTTCTACTGAAATTTACACAAAATTCAACGAAATTTATGTAAAAATTCACAAAAATGTACCCAAAACCTGCTCAAATCCGGTCAAATTTATCCCAAATTTACCCCAAAATTCACCCAAATTTCTACTGAATTTACACAAAATTCAATGAAATTTATGTAAAAATCCACAAAAATGTCCCCAAAATCTGGTCAAGTTTATCCCAAAATTCACCCAAATTTCTACTGAACTTTACACAAAATTCAACAAAATTTATGTAAAAATCCACAAAAATGCACCCAAAACCGGGTCAAATTCATCCCAAAATTCACCCAAATTTCTACTGAAATTTACACAAAATTCAACGAAATTTGCGCAAAAATCCACAAAAATGTCCCCAAACTCCGGTCAAGTTTATCCCAAATTTACCCCAAAATTCACCCAAATTTCTACTGAAGTTTACACAAAATTCAACGAAATTTACGCAAAAATCCACAAAAATGTACCCAAAATCCGGTCAAATTTATCCCAAAATTCACCCAAATTTCTACTGAAATTTACACAAAATTCAACGAAATTTATGTAAAAATTCACAAAAATGTACCCAAAACCTGCTCAAATCCGGTCAAATTTATCCCAAATTTACCCCAAAATTCACCCAAATTTCTACTGAAATTTACACAAAATTCAATGAAATTTATGTAAAAATCCACAAAAATGTACCCAAAATCTGGTCAAGTTTATCCCAAAATTCACCCAAATTTCTACTGAAATTTACACAAAATTCAATGAAATTTATGTAAAAATCCACAAAAATGCACCCAAAACCGGGTCAAATTCATCCCAAAATTCACCCAAATTTCTACTGAAATTTACACAAAATTCAACGAAATTTGCGCAAAAATCCACAAAAATGTCCCCAAACTCCGGTCAAGTTTATCCCAAATTTACCCCAAAATTCACCCAAATTTCTACTGAAGTTTACACAAATTCAACGAAATTTACGCAAAAATCCACAAAAATGTACCCAAAATCTGGTCAAGTTTATCCCAAAATTCACGCAAAATTCACCCAAATTCCTACTGAAATTTACACGAAATTTGCACAAAAATCTACAAAAATGTGCCCAAAATCCGGTCAAATTTATCCCAAATTGATCCCAAATTTACCCCAAAATTCACCCCAAATTTCTACTGAAATTTACACAAAATTCAATGAAATTTATGTAAAAGTCCACAAAAATGTACCCAAAATCCGGTCAAGTTTACCCCAAAATTCACCAAAGGCCGCTGAATTTACACAAAATTCAATGAAATTTACACAAAAATCCAGAAAAATTTACCCAAAATCCGGTCAAGTTTATCCCAAATTTACCCCAAAATTCACCCAAATTTCTACTGAAATTTACACAAAATTCAACGAAATTTACGCAAAAATCCACAAAAATGTACCCAAAATCCGGTCAAATTTATGCCAAAATTCACCCAAATTTCTACTGAAATTTACACAAAATTCAACGAAATTTATGTAAAAATTCACAAAAATGTACCCAAAACCTGCTCAAATCCGGTCAAATTTATCCCAAATTTACCCCAAAATTCACCCAAATTTCTACTGAATTTACACAAAATTCAATGAAATTTATGTAAAAATCCACAAAAATGTCCCCAAAATCTGGTCAAGTTTATCCCAAAATTCACCCAAATTTCTACTGAACTTTACACAAAATTCAACAAAATTTATGTAAAAATCCACAAAAATGCACCCAAAACCGGGTCAAATTCATCCCAAAATTCACCCAAATTTCTACTGAAATTTACACAAAATTCAACGAAATTTGCGCAAAAATCCACAAAAATGTCCCCAAACTCCGGTCAAGTTTATCCCAAATTTACCCCAAAATTCACCCAAATTTCTACTGAAGTTTACACAAAATTCAACGAAATTTACGCAAAAATCCACAAAAATGTACCCAAAATCTGGTCAAATTCATCCCAAAATTCACCCAAAATTCACCAAATCCCACTGAATTTACACAAAATTCAACGAAATTTATGTAAAAATCCACAAAAATGTCCCCAAACTCCGGTCAAGTTTATCCCAAATCCAGCTCAAATTTCCGAAATTCACAAAAATTGCCCCCAAATTGCCCCAAATCCGCCCAAATTTACTGAAATTTGTGGAAATTTCCCCAAATCCACCCAAATTTAACCCAAAATTCCTCAAATTCTGCCCAAATTCAACCACGTCCACACAAATGTGACGAAAATTTTCAAAATTTTCCAAAATCCACCCGAATTTACCAAAATCGGCCCAATTTCCACCAAATTTCCACCAAATTTCACGAAAATCACAAAAAATTCCCAAATTCAGCCCAAATTTTCCCAAATTTAGCCAAAATTCGCCAAAATCTGGCCAAATTTACCCCAAAATTAATTAATTAAATTTGATTAAAAATATAAACAAAATGATTTACATTGAATATTGACAATTAAATTAATTAAATGATCAATCAAATTCCATAAATTAAATGAATTTGCCTCAATTCATCCATTCCCCTGATAAACCCAATCACTCAAATAATTTGAATTTTTAATAATTTTTTGAAATAATGATCTAATTTTTTACCAATTATATTTTTTAATAATTATTTTTTCACTAATTGCATCATTTTTCTTCCCAATTAAATTCCTAATAATTAATTTTTTTACTAATTGTTTTTTTTTCCTCTCGTTTTAATTCCTGAAAATTCAGAATATTTTCCAGAAAAGAGAATATTTTGTGGGAATTTTTCGGAATAAATTGAATTTTAAAAAATTTCAATAAATTCCCTTACCCCGTGGCGTTGCTGTTGAACAGGAAGTTTTTGGAATAAATTGAATTTTTAGGAATAAATTGAATGTTTTGGAATAAATGGAATTTTTCAGAATAAATTGAATTTTTCAGAATAAATTGAATTTTTCGGAATAAATTGAATTTTTCGGAATAAATTAAATTTTAATAAATTCCCTCACCCATGGCGTTGCTGTTGAGCAGGGATTTTTTGGAATAAATTGAATTTTAATAAATTTGAATAAATTTTAATAAATTTTAATAAATTTCCTCACCCATGGCGTTGCTGTTGAGCAGGGATTTTTCGGAATAAATTGAATTTTAATAAATTTTAATAAATTTTAATAAATTCCCCTCACCCATGGCGTTGCTGTTGAGCAGGGATTTTTTGGAATAAATTGAATTTTAATAAATTTTAATAAATTTTAATAAATTCCCTCACCCATGGCGTTGCTGTTGAGCAGGGATTTTTTGGAATAAATTGAATTTTAATAAATTTTAATAAATTTGAATAAATTTCGTCACCCACGGCGTTGCTGTTGAGCAGGAATTTTTTGGAATAAATTGAATTTTAATAAAATTTAATAAATTTTAATAAATTCCCTCACCCATGGCGTTGCTGTTGAGCAGGGATTTTTCGGAATAAATTGAATTTTAATAAATTTGAATAAATTTTAATAAATTCCCTCTCCCATGGCGTTGCTGTTGAGCAGGGATTTTTCGGAATAAATTGAATTTTAATAAATTTGAATAAATTTTAATAAATTCCCTCACCCATGGCGTTGCTGTTGAGCAGGGATTTTTCGGAATAAATTGAATTTTAATAAATTTGAATAAATTTTAATAAATTCCCCTCTCCATGGCGTTGCTGTTGAGCAGGGATTTTTCGGAATAAATTGAATTTTAATAAATTTTAATAAATTTTAATAAATTCCCTCACCCATGGCGTTGCTGTTGAGCAGGGATTTTTCAGAATAAATGGAATTTTAATAAATTTTAGTAAATTTCCTCACCCATGGCGTTGCTGTTGAGCAGGGATCTTTTGGAATAAATTGAATTTTTCGGAATAAATTGAATTTTAATAAATTTTAATAAATTCCCTCACCCATGGCGTTGCTGTTGAGCAGGGATTTTTCGGAATAAATTGAATTTTAATAAATTTGAATAAATTTGAATAAATTCCCTCACCCATGGCGTTGCTGTTGAGCAGGAAAATGCCCAGGGAGGCTCCGGACGTGTCCTCCAAACACATCAAAAATGGGTGAATTCCAGCCAGGTTCTGCCCTTCCTGCCAAAAAATGTGAAAAAATTAAAATATTTATAAATTAATTAAGAATTAACACCGAAAAACTTCACCACAAAATGATAAACTCGTTAAAAGAAACAATTTAAAGGAAAATATTTTGATTTTTTTGGCTGATGTTTTTGATGTTTTCAATGGGTTAAATTCAGCTGAAAGGGAGAATTTGGGATTTTTACCCCCAAAAACTTTGGGGAAAATACTAGAAAAATCCCCCTACAATTTAGGGGGAAATTGTAAAAATTTTGTCCTATATAATACATAATATATAGTATATAGTATATAATATATAGTATATAATATATAATATATAATATATAATATATAATATATAATATATAATATGTAATATGTAATATATAATATATAATATATAGTATATAATATATAATATATAATATATAATATATAATATTAAGATACAACACAATGAAACGGAACAAAGTGAAACATAACATAATTCAAGACAATAAAATAAAATTTTATTACTGTATTATTCTATTATTACATTCTTATATAATATTATATTATTATTCCATGTCTATATTATATATTAATTAAAACATTCCTAGATTTGCCCAAAATTGTGGGAATTTTGCCCAAAATTTACCCAAAATTGTGGGAATTTTGCCCAAATTTTACCCAAAATTGTGGAAATTTTGCACAAATTTTACCCAAAATTGTGGGAATTTCGCCCAAATTTTACCCAAAATTGTGGGAATTTTGCCCAAATTTTACCTCAGTGCCCTGGCCCTGGGCACTGTAGAGCCCCCATTGGTGCCAGCCGGGCGGGACCCCGAATTTGCCCCAAGCTCACCACGCCCAAACACTCCCAAATTTGCCCACATTTTGCCCAAATTTGAAGGAAATTTGAGGGAATTTCGCCCAAATTTTACCCAAAATTGTGGGAATTTTGCCCAAATTTTACCTCGGTGCCCTCCCCCTGGGCGCTGTAGAGCCCCCATTGGTGCCAGCCGGGCTGGAGGCCCAGTTTGCCCCAATCTTGCCCAAATTTGAAGGAAATTTGGGGGAATTTCGCCCAAATTTTACCCAAAATTGTGGGAATTTTACCCAAATTTTACCCAAAACTGGGGGAATTTTACCCAAATTTTACCTCGGTGCCCTGGCCCTGGGCACTGTAGAGCCCCCATTGGTGCCAGCCGGGCGGGACCCCGAATTTGCCCCAAGCTCACCACACCCAAACACTCCCAAATTTGCCCCAACCTTGCCCAAATTTGAAGGAAATTTGAGGGAATTTCGCCCAAATTTTACCCCAAAATTGTGGGAATTTTGCCCAAATTTTACCCAAAATTGGGGAATTTTACCCAAATTTTACCCAAAATTGTGGGAATTTTGCCCAAATTTTATCTCGGTGCCCTCCCCCTGGGCACTGTAGAGCCCCCATTGGTGCCAGCCGGGCTGGAGGCCCAATTTGCCCCAATCTTGCCCAAATTTGAAGGAAATTTGGGGGAATTTTGCCCACATTTTACCCAAAATTGGAGAAATTTTACCCAAATTTTACCTCGGTGCCCTCCCCCTGGGCACTGTAGAGCCCCCATTGGTGCCAGCCGGGCGGGAGGCGGAGCTTGCCCTGGCCCCGCCCAAAGAGGGCGGAGCAAGAGAGGCGGGCGGAGACCTGCAGGAACTGCGGCGACTGCAGCAGCGGCCCGATGGACGTGTCGAAGCTGGGGGGAAATGAAATTAAAATTAAAATTAAAATTAAAAATTAAAATTAAAATTAAAATTAAAATTAAAATTAAAATTAGAATTAAAATTTTTTGTATAAAAGCGAATTTCGGCTCACACGACGCGGCCGCTGCCGCCCCTCAGCACCCCGCAGCCCGAACGGATCCTTCTGGAATTTCAGCCGAAATTTGGGCTCGCGGGCGGCCCGAGCCCAGGAGGGGCCCCAGGAGCTCCTCGGGCACCTGGAACCGCGGACGGCTGCGGTCTGTGAACTGGGAAAGGGGAAAAAATGGGGAAAATGGGAAAAAATGGGGAAAAATGGGAAAAAATGGGAATTTTGGGGTTATTTTGGGTGGGAATGAGGGATTTTCACCTCAACCATGGATTGCCAAGCTCTGTGAACTGGGGAAAAATAGGAATTTTCCCGCTTTATTCCCCCTTTTCCATTCCCATTATTCCCAGTTACTCTCCATTATTTCCGCATTATTTCCCATTTTTTCCCCATTATTTCCCATTTCCCATTCCCATTATTCCCCCCATTATTCCCCCATTATTTTCCCATTATTTCCCATTTCCCATTCCCATTATTCCCCCATTATTCCCCCATTATTTTCCCATTATTTCCCATTTCCCATTCCCATTATTCCTCCCATTATTTCCCCATTATTTCCCCCATTATTCCCGCTTTTCCATTCCCATTATTCCCAGTTATTCTCCATTATTTCCCCATTATTTCCCATTTTTTCCCCATTATTTTCCATTTCCCATTCCCATTATTCCCCATTATTCCCCCATTATTTCCCCCACTATTCCCCATTATTCCCCATTATTCCCCCATTATTCCCCCATTATTTCCCCCACTATTCCCCATTATTCCCCATTATTCCCCCATTATTCTCCCATTATCCCCCCATTATTTCCCCCATTATTCCCTCATTATTCCCCCATTATTTCCCCCATTATTCCCCCTTTTCCATTCCCATTATTCCCAGTTACTCTCCATTATTTCCCCATTATTTTCCATTTTTTCCCCATTATTTTCCATCTCTCATTCCCACTATTCCCCATTATTTCCCCATTATTTCCCCCATTATTCCCCCCTTATTTCCCTGTTATTGCCCCCCATTATTTTCCCTTTATTCCCTCATTATTGCCCCTTTTCCATTCCCATTATTCCTAGTTACATTCCATTATTTCCCCATTATTTCCCATTTTTTCCCCATTATTTTCCATTTCCCATTCCCATTATTCCCTATTATTCCCCCATTATTTCCCCCACTATTCCCCATTATTTCCCCCATTATTCCTCCCATTATTTCCCCCATTATTCCCCCATTATTTCCCCCACTATTCCCCATTATTCCCCCATTATTCCCCCCATTATTCCCCATTATTCTCCCATTATCCCCCCATTATTTCCCCCATTATTCCCTCATTATTCCCCCATTATTCCCCCATTATTCCCCCCTTTTCCATTCCCATTATTCCCAGTTACTCTCCGTTATTTCCCCATTATTTCCCATTTTTCCCCATTATTTTCCATTTTTCATTCCCGTTATTCCCCATTATTTCCCCCATTATTCCCTCATTATTCCCCCATTATTTCCCCAACTATTCCTCCTTTTCCAATCCCATAATTCCCAGTTACTCTCCATTATTTCCCCATTATTTCCCATTTTTCCCCATTATTTTCCATTTCTCATTCCCATAATTCCCTCATTATTCCTCCCATTATTTCCCCATTATCCCCCCATTATTTCCCCCATTATTTCCCCCTTTTCCATTCCCATTATTCCCAGTTACTCTCCATTATTTCCCCATTATTTCCCATTTTTCCCCATTATTTTCCATCTCTCATTCCCACTATTCCCCATTATTTCCCCATTATTTCCCCCATTATTCCCCCCTTATTTCCTTGTTATTCCCCCCATTATTTTCCCATTATTCCCCCATTATTCCCCCTTTTCCATTCCCATTATTCCCAGTTACATTCCATTATTTCCCCATTATTTCCCATTATTTTCCATTTCTCATTCCCATTATTCCCCATTATTTCCCCATTATTTCCCCATTATTTCCCCCATTATTTCCCCCATTATTCCCAGTTCTTCAGTATTATTTCCCATTTGCATTCCCCATTATTTCCCCCGTTATTCCCCTATTATTTCCCCATTATATCCCCAATTATCCCCTCTTCTTTCCCCATTATTTCCCCATTATTTCCCCCATTATTCCCTCATTATTCCCCATTATTTCCCCCATTATTCCCCCTTTTCCATTCCCATTATTCCCACTTACTCTCCATTATTTCCCCATTATTTCCCATTTTTCCCCATTATTTTCCATTTCCCATTCCCATTATTCCCCATTATTCCCCCATTATTTCCCCCACTATTCCCCATTATTTCCCCCATTATTCCTCCCATTATTTCCCCCGTTATTCCCCCATTATTTCCCCCACTATTCCCCATTATTCCCCATTATTCCCCCATTATTCCCCCCATTATTCCCCATTATTCTCCCATTATTCCCCCCTTATTTCCCCATTATTTCCCCATTATTCCCCCATTATTTCCCCCTTTATTCCCCCTTTTCCATTCCCATTATTCCCAGTTACTCTCCGTTATTTCCCCATTATTTCCCATTTTTCCCCATTATTTTCCATTTTTCATTCCCGTTATTCCCCATTATTTCCCCCATTATTCCCTCATTATTCCCCCATTATTTCCCCAACTATTCCTCCTTTTCCAATCCCATAATTCCCAGTTACTCTCCATTATTTCCCCATTATTTCCCATTTTTTCCCCATTATTTTCCATCTCTCATTCCCACTATCCCCCATTATTCCCCCATTATTCCCTCATTATCCCCCCATTATTTCCCCCATTATTGCCCCTTTTCCATTCCCATATTCCCAGTTACTCTCCATTATTTCCCCATTATTTCCCATTTTTCCCCATTATTTTCCATTTCTCATTCCCATTATTCCCCATTATTTCCCCATTATTCCTCCCATTAATTCCCCCCTTATTTCCCTGTTATTTCCCCCATTATTCCCCCATTATTCCCCCATTATTGCCCCTTTTCCATTCCCATTATTCCCAGTTACATTCCATTATTTCCCCATTATTTCCCATTTTTTCCCCATTATTTTCCATTTCCCATTCCCATTATTCCCCATTATTCCCCATTATTTCCCCCACTATTCCCCATTATTTCCCCCATTATTCCCCCATTATTCCCCCATTATTTCCCCCACTATTCCCCATTATTTCCCCCACTATTCCCATTATTCCCCATTATTCCCCCATTATTCCCCCCATTATTCCCCCATTATTCCCCCATTATTCCCCCATTATTTCCCCCTTTATTCCCCCTTTTCCATTCCCATTATTCCAGTTACTCTCCGTTATTTCCCCATTATTTCCCATTTTTTACCATTATTTTCCATTTCTCATTCCCATAATTCCCTCATTATTCCTCCCATTATTTCCCCATTATCCCCCCATTATTCCCCCATTATTGCCCCTTTTCCATTCCCATTATTCCCAGTTACATTCCATTATTTCCCCATTATTTCCCATTTTCCCCCATTATTTTCCATTTCCTATTCCCATTATTCCCCATTATTCCCCCATTATTCCCCATTATTCCCCCTTTTCCATTCCCATTATTCCCAGTTACTCTCCATTATTTCCCCATTATTTCCCATTTTTTCCCCATTATTTTTCATCTCTCATTCTCACTATTCCCCATTATTTCCCCCATTATTCCTCCCATTATTCCCCCTTATTTCCCTGTTATTCCCCCCATTATTTTCCCTTTATTCCCTCATTATCCCCCCGTTATTCCCCCATTATTCCTCCCATTATCCCCCCATTATTTCCCCCATTATTCCCCGCTTTTCCATTCCCATTATTCCCAGTTACTCTCCGTTATTTCCCCATTATTTCCCATTTTCCCCATTATTTTCCATCTCTCATTCCACTATTCCCCATTATTTCCCCATTATTTCCCCCATTATTCCCCCCTTATTTCCCTGTTATTCCCCCCCATTATTTTCCCTTTATTCCCCCATTATTCCCCCTTTTCCATTCCCATTATTCCCAGTTACTCTCCATTATTTCCCCATTATTTCCCATTTTTTCCCCATTATTTTCCATTTCCCATTCCCATTATTCCCCATTATTCCCCCATTATTTCCCCCACTATTCCCCATTATTTCCCCCATTATTCCTCCCATTATTTCCCCCGTTATTCCCCCATTATTTCCCCCACTATTCCCCATTATTCCCCATTATTCCCCCATTATTCCCCCCATTATCATTATTCTCCCATTATTCCCCCCCATTATTCCCCCATTATTCCCCCATTATTTCCCCCTTTATTCCCCCTTTTCCCAATCCCATTATTCCCAGTTACTCTCCGTTATTTCCCCATTATTTCCCATTTTTTACCATTATTTTCCATTTCTCATTCCCATAATTCCCTCATTATTCCTCCCATTATTTCCCCATTATCCCCCATTATTTCCCCCATTATTGCCCCTTTTCCATTCCCATTATTCCCAGTTACATTCCATTATTTCCCCATTATTTCCCATTTTCCCCCATTATTTTCCATTTCCCATTCCCATTATTCCCCATTATTCCCCCATTATTCCCCATTATTCCCCCTTTTCCATTCCCATTATTCCCAGTTACTCTCCATTATTTCCCCATTATTTCCCATTTTTTCCCCATTATTTCCATTCTCATTCCCATTATTCCCCATTATTTTCTCATTATTCCTCCATTATTCCCCCCTATTTCCCTGTTATTCCCCCCATTATTTCCCCATTATTCCCTCATTATCCCCCCATTATTCCCCATTATTCCTCCCATTATTCCCCCATTATTTCCCCCATTATTCCCGCTTTTCCATTCCCATTATTCCCAGTTACTCTCCGTTATTTCCCCATTATTTTCCCATTTTTCCCCATTATTTTCCATCTCTCAATTCCCACTATTCCCCATTATTTCCCCATTATTTCCCCCATTATTCCCCCCTTATTTCCCTGTTATTCCCCCCATTATTTTCCCTTTATTCCCCCATTATTGTCCCCTTTTCCATTCCCATTATTCCCAGTTACATTCCATTATTTCCCCATTATTTCCATTTTTTTCCCCATTATTTTTCCATTTCCCATTCCCACTTATTACCCCATTATTCCCCCATTATTCCCCCATTATTTCCCTGTTATTCCCCCATTATTTCCCCCACTATTCCCCATTATTTCCCCCCATTATTCCTCCCATTATTTCCCCCGTTATTCCCCCATTATTTCCCCCACTATTCCCCATTATTCCCCATTATTCCCCCATTATTCCCCCATTATTTCCCCCGTTATTCCCCCATTATTTCCCCCACTATTCCCCATTATTTCCCCCATTATTCCTCCCATTATTTCCCCCGTTATTCCCCCATTATTTCCCCCACTATTCCCCATTATTTCCCCCCATTATTCCCCCATTATTTCCCCCGTTATTCCCCCATTATTTCCCCCACTATTCCCCATTATTTCCCCCATTATTCCTCCCATTATTTCCCCCGTTATTCCCCCCATTATTTCCCCCACTATTCCCCATTATTCCCCATTATTCCCCCATTATTCCCCCCATTATTCCCCATTATTCTCCCATTATTCCCCCCCTTATTTCCCCATTATTTCCCCATTATTCCCCCATTATTTCCCCCTTTATTCCCCCTTTTCCATTCCCATTATTCCCCAGTTACTCTCCATTATTTCCCCATTATTTCCCATTTTTTCCCCATTATTTCCCATTTCCCATTCCCATTATTCCCCCATTATTCCCCCATTATTTTCCCATTATTTCCCATTTCCCATTCCATTATTCCCCCATTATTTCCCCCATTATTCCCGGCTTTTTCCATTCCCATTATTCCCAGTTACTCTCCATTATTTCCCCCATTATTTCCCATTTTTTCCCCATTATTTTCCATTTCCCATTCCCATTATCCCCATTATTCCCCCATTATTTCCCCCACTATTCCCCATTATTCCCCATTATTCCCCCATTATTCCCCCCATTATTCCCCCATTATTCTCCCCATTATCCCCCCATTATTTCCCCCATTATTCCCTCATTATTCCCCCATTATTTCCCCCATTATTCCCCCTTTTCCATTCCCATTATTCCCAGTTACTCTCCATTAATTTCCCCATTATTTCACCATTTTTCCCCATTATTTTCCATCTCTCATTCCCACTATTCCCCATTATTTCCCCATTATTTCCCCCATTATTCCCCCCTTATTTCCCTGTTATTCCCCCCATTATTTTCCCTTTATTCCCCCATTATTCCCCCTTTTCCATTCCCATTATTCCCAGTTACTCTCCATTATTTCCCATTATTTCCCATTTTCCCCCATTATTTCCCATTTCTCATTCCCATAATTCCCTCATTATTCCTCCCATTATTTCCCCATTATTCCCCCCTTATTTCCCTGTTATTCCCCCCATTATTTTCCCTTTATTCCCCCATTATTCCCCCTTTTCCATTCCATTATTCCCAGTTACTCTCCATTATTTCCCCATTATTTCCCATTTTTCCCCATTATTTTCCATTTCCCATTCCCATTATTCCCCATTATTCCCCCATTATTTCCCCCACTATTCCCCATTATTTCCCCCATTATTCCTCCCATTATTCCCCCATTATTTCCCCCACTATTCCCCATTATTTCCCCCATTATTCCCCCATTATTCTCCCATTATCCCCCCATTATTTCCCCCATTATTCCCTCATTATCCCCCCATTATTTCCCCCATTATTCCCCCTTTTCCATTCCCATTATTCCCAGTTACTCTCCATTATTTTCCCATTATTTCCCATTTTTCCCCATTATTTTCCATCTCTCATTCCCACTATTCCCCATTATTTCCCATTATTTCCCCCATTATTCCCCATTATTCCCCCAATTATTCCCCCATTATTCCCTCATTATTGCCCCTTTTCCATTCCCATTATTCCCAGTTACATTCCATTATTTCCCCATTATTTTCCATTTCCCATTCCCATTATTCCCCCATTATTTCCCCCATTATTTCCCTGTTACTTCCCCCATTATTTTCCCCCATTATTCCCCATTATTCCTCCTTTTCCATTCCCATTATTCCCAGTTATTCTCCATTATTTCCCCATTATTTCCCATTTTTCCCCATTATTTTCCATTTCTCATTCCCATTATTCCCCATTATTTTCCCATTATTCCTCCCATTATTTCCCCCCTTATTTCCCTGTTATTCCCCCCATTATTTTCCCCATTATTCCCTCATTATTGCCCCTTTTCCATTCCCATTATTCCCAGTTACATTCCATTATTTCCCCATTATTTCCCATTTTTCCCCATTATTTTCCATTTCCCTTTCCCATTATTCCCCATTATTCCCCCATTATTTCCCCCATTATTCCCCATTATTCCCCCATTATTTCCCTGTTATTCCCCCCGTTATTTTCCCTTTATTCCCTCATTATTCCCCCTTTTCCATTCCCATTATTCCCACTTACTCTCCATTATTTCCCCATTATTTCCCATTTTTTTCCCCATTATTTTCCATTTCCCATTCCCATTATTTCCCTCATTATTTTTTGATTAATCTCCCATTATTCCCCCATTTTTCCCAGTATTTCCTGGTTATTCTCCCCAGTATCCCCCCTTATTCCCCTCAATTCCCCCATCATTCCCCATTTCCTGTCCCCATTATTCCTCCATGATATCCCCCATTATTTCCCCATTATTCCCCCATTATTTTCCCATTATTCCCCCATTATTCCCCATTATTTCCCCCATTATTCCCCCTTTTCCATTCCCATTATTCCCAGCTACTCTCCATTATTTCCCCATTATTTCCCATTTCCCATTCCCATTATTCCCCCATTATTTCCCCATTTATCCCCCCATTTTTCCCCCATTATTTCCCCGTTATCCCGCCATTATTCCCCCATTATTTCCCCGTTATCCCCCATTTTTCCCCCATTATTTCCCCGTTATTCCTCCATTATTTCCCCCATTATTCCCCAATCATTCCCCATTATTCCCCCATTATTCCCCCATCATTTCCCTCATTTTCCCCCATCATTTCCCGGTTATTTCCCCCATTATTCCCCCGTTATTCCCCCGTTATTCCCCCCATTATTCCCCAATCATTTCCCATTATTCCCCATTATTCCCCCATTATTCCCTCATAATTTCCCTCATTATCCCCCATCATTTCCCAGTTATTTCCCCCATTATTCCCACATGATTCGCCCGTTATTCCCCCATTATTCCCCAATCATTTCCCATTATTCCCCATTATTCCCCCATTATTCCCTCATAATTTCCCTCATTTTCCCCCATTATTTCCCAGTTATTTCCCCCATTATTCCCACATGATTCCCCCGTTATTCCCCCGTTATTCCCCTATTATTCCCCAATCATTTCCCATTATTCCCCCATTATTCCCCCATCATTTCCCTCATTATCCCCCATCATTTCCCGGTTATTTCCCCCATTATTCCCTCATGATTCCCCCGTTATTCCCCCCATTATTCCCCAATCATTTCCCATTATTCCCCATTATTCCCCCATTATTCCCCCATTATTTCCCTCATTATCCCCCATCATTTCCCGGTTATTTCCTGCATTATTCCCACATGATTCCCCCGTTATCCCCCCATTATTCCCCCATTATTCCCCAATAATTTCCCATTATTCCCCCATTATTCCCCCATCATTTCCCTCATTTTCCCCCATCACTTCCCGGTTGTTTCCCACATCATTCCCCCGGTATTCCCCCATTATTCCCCCCATTATTCCCCAATCATTTCCCATTATTCCCCATTATTCCCCCATTATTCCCTCATAATTTCCCTCATTATCCCCCATCATTTCCCAGTTATTTCCCCCATTATTCCACATGATTCGCCCGTTATTCCCCCCATTATTCCCCCATTATTCCCCAATCATTTCCCATTATTCCCCATGATTCCCCCATTATTTCCCCATCATTTCCCTCATTTTCCCCCATCACTTCCCGGTTGTTTCCCACATCATTCCCCCGGTATTCCCCCATTATTCCCCCCATTATTCCCCAATAATTTCCCATTATTCCCCATTATTCCCCCATTATTCCCTCATAATTTCCCTCATTTTCCCCCATTATTTCCCAGTTATTTCCCCCATTATTCCCACATGATTCCCCCGTTATTCCCCCCATTATTCCCCCATTATTCCCCAATCATTTCCCATTATTCCCCCATTATTTCCCCATCATTTCCCTCATTTTCCCCCATCACTTCCCGGTTATTTCCCCCATTATTCCCACATGATTCCCCCGTTATCCCCCCATTATTCCCCAATTATTCCCCAATAATTTCCCATTATTCCCCCATTATTCCCCCATAATTTCCCTCATTTTCCCCCATTATTTCCCAGTTATTTCCCCCATTATTCCCACATGATTCCCCCGTTATTCCCCCCGTTATTCCCCCATTATTCCCCAATCATTTCCCATTATTCCCCCATTATTTCCCCATCATTTCCCTCATTATCCCCCATCACTTCCCGGTTATTTCCCCCATTATTCCCCCATTATTCCCCCGTTATTCCCCCCATTATTCCCCAATCATTTCCCATTATTCCCCAATCATTTCCCATCATTCCCCCGTTATTCCCCCATTATTTCCCCATCATTTCCCTCATTATCCCCCATTATTCCCCCATTATTCCCCCATTATTCCCCCATGATTCCCCCATGATTCCCCCATTATTCCCCAATCATTTCCCATTATTTCCCACATGATTCCCCCATCATTCTAACCTCATTTCCCTCATTATCCCCCATCATTTCCCGGTTATCCCCCCGCTATCCCCCGTTATTCCCCAGTCATTCCCAGTCCGTACCTGCAGCCGGAGCCGTGTCGGGCTCTGGATCTGCGCCCGGAGCCGCACGGAGCCCAGGGGGGCCCCGAACAGATGCGGGGCTGGCAGCGGGACCAGGGACAGCTCCAGCCCTGGGCACGGGGAAA
Organism: Ammospiza maritima maritima; assembly: GCA_036010785.1. Classification (NCBI taxonomy): domain Eukaryota; kingdom Metazoa; phylum Chordata; class Aves; order Passeriformes; family Passerellidae; genus Ammospiza; species Ammospiza maritima. The sequence goes on from JAYKTQ010000190.1 coordinate 34,498, forward strand.
CAGCACCGCTGTTATTGCGTTTCAGTTATTGCATTGCATTGCATTGCTTTGCATTGCATTGCATTGCATTGGATTGCATTGTATTGTACTGTATTGCATTGTATTGTATTGTATTGCATTGTATTGTATTGTATTGAATTGTATTGCATTGCGTTGCGTTGCGTTGCGTTGCGTTGCGTTGCGTTGCGTTGCGTTGCATTGTATTGCGTTGCATTGTATTGTATTGCGTTGCATTGAATTGTATTGCGTTGCATTGCATTGTATTGCATTGCATTGCATTGTATTGTATTGTTTTGTATTGTATTGCATTGTATTGTATTGTATTGCATTGCATTGCATTGCATTGCATTGCATTGCATTGCATTGTATTGTATTGCATTGCATTGCATTGTATTGTATTGCATTGCATGGTATTGTATTGTATTGTATTGTATTGCATTGTGTTGTACTGTTTTGTATTGTATTGCATTGTATTGTATTGCATTGTATTATATTGTATTGTATTGCATTGTATTGTATTGTATTGCATTGTATTATATTGTATTGTATTGCATTGTATTGCATTGATTTGTATTGTACTGTATTGTATTGCATTGCATTGCATGGCATTGCATTGCATGGCATTGCATTGCATGGCATTGCATTGCATGGCATTGCATTGCATTGTATTGGATTGCATTGCATTGCATTGTATTGCATTGCATTGTATTGTATTGCATTGTATTGTATTGCATTGTATTGGATTGCATTGCATTGCATTGGATTGCATTGCATTGCATTGCATTGCATTGTATTGCATTGCATTGTATTGGATTGCATTGCATTGCATTGTATTGTATTGTATTGTATTGCATTGTGTTGTATGGTATTGCATTGCATTGTATTGTATTGCATTGTATTGTATTGTATTGTATTGTATTGTATTGTATTGCATTGTACTGTATTGTATTGTATTGTATTGCATTGCATTGTATTGTACTGTATTTTATTTCATTTTACTTTATTGTATTGCATTGCATTGCATTGCATTGCATTGCATTGTACCTTGTTTTATTTATTTTATTTTATTGTATTTTATTTTATTTTATTTTATTGCATTGCATTGCATTGCATTACATTGTAACTTGTTTTATTTCTTTTATTTTATTGTATTTTATTGTATTGCATTGCATTGCATTGTACCTTGTTTTATTTATTTTATTTTATTGTATTTTATTGTATTGTATTGTATTTTATTGCATTGCATTGCATTGCATTGCATTACATTGTACCTTGTTTCATTTATTTTATTTTATTGTATTTTATTGTATTTTATTTTATTTTATTTTATTTTATTTTATTTATTTCATTTCATTTCATTTCATTGCATTACATTGTATTTAATTTAATTTAATTTCATTTCATTTCATTTCATTTCATTTCATTTCATTTCATTTTTATTGGGACAGTTATCTACATTTATTTCAGTTTATCCTATTTCATTTTATTCAAATTTATTTTTATTTTATTGTGTTGTATTTGGACAGTTATCAACATTTATTTCAATTGATTTTAATTGATTTTATTCTAATTTATTTTATTTTATTGCATTGCATTGCATTGCATTTTATATTATTGCATTTTATTTTATTGGGACAGTTATTGATATTTATTTCAGTTTATCCTAATTTATTTTATTCTTATTGATTTTATTCTAATTCATTTTATTTTAATTTATTTTATTTTATAGGGGCAGTTATCAACATTTATTTCAATTGATTTTGATTGATTTTAATTTATTTTATTTTATTCTAATTTATTTTATTGGGACAGTTTTCGACATGTATTTCAGTTTATCCTAATTGATTTTATTATTATTTATTATAACTTAATTGAATTGAATTGAATTGAATTGAATTTAGTTTTATTGTTTTATTTTATTATATTTTATTTTATTTTATTTGGACAGTTATTGACATTTATTTCAGTTTATCTTAATTCATTTTATTCTAATTTATTTCATACTAATTTATTTTATTGGCAAAGTTATTGACATTTATTTCAATTTATCTTCCTTGATTTTATTCTAATTTTTTTTTTAATTTTGTTTTATTTTGTTGGGACAATTATCGACATTTATTTCACCATATCTTCGTTCATTTTATTGGAATTTTTTATTTTTATATGGAATGGAATGGAATGGAATGGAATGGAATAAAATTCAAATCAATTCAATGCAATTCAATGCAATTCAATTCAATGCAATGCAATTCAATGCAATTCAATGCAATTCAATGCAATTCAATTCAATGCAATTCAATTCAATTCAATGCAATTCAATGCAATTCAATTCAATTCAATTCAATGCAATTCAATGCAATTTAATTCAATGCAATTCAATGCAATTCAATGCAATTCAATGCAATTCAATGCAATTCAATTCAATGCAATGCAATTCAATTCAATGTAATTCAATTCAATTCAATTCAATGCAATTCAATTCAATTCAATTCAATGCAATTCAATTCAATGCAATTCAATGCAATTCAATTCAATGTAACTCAATTCAATGCAATGCAATTCAATTCAATGTAATTCAATTCAATTCAATTCAATGCAATTCAATGCAATTCAATGCAATTCAATTCAATTCAATGCAATGCAATTCAATTCAATGTAACTCAATTCAATTCAATGCAATTCAATTCAATGCAATTCAATTCAATTCAATTCAATGCAATGCAATTCAATGCAATTCAATTCAATTCAATGCAATTCAATGCAATTCAATTCAATTCAATGCAATGCAATGCAATGCAATTCAATGCAATTCAATGCAATGCAATGCAATGCAATTAAATTCAATGCAATTCAATGCAATTCAATGCAATTCAATGCAATGCAATTAAATTCAATTCAATGCAATTCAATGCAATTCAATGCAATTCAATTCAATTCAATTCAATGCAATGCAATGCAATTCAATGCAATTCAATGCAATTCAATGCAATTCAATGCAATTCAATTCAATTCAATGCAATTCAATGCAATTCAATTCAATGCAATTCAATGCAATTCAATTCAATGCAATTCAATGCAATTCTATGCAATTCAATTCAATGCAATTCAATGCAATTCAATGCAATTCAATGCAATTCAATTCAATTCAATTCAATTCAATGCAATTCAATTCAATGCAATTCAATGCAATTCGATTCAATGCAATTTGATTCAATGCAATTCAATTCAATGCAATGCAATTCAATGCAATTCAATGCAATGCAATTCAATGCAATTCAATTCAATTCAATTCAATTCAATTCAATTCAATGCAATTCAATTCAATTCAATTCAATTCAATTCAATGCAATTCAATGCAATTCAATTCAATGCAATTCAATTCAATTCAATGCAATTCAATGCAATTCAATGCAATTCAATGCAATTCAATTCAATGCAATTTGATTCAATGCAATTCAATTCAATGCAATGCAATTCAATGCAATTCAATGCAATTCAATGCAATGCAATTCAATGCAATTCAATTCAATTCAATTCAATTCAATTCAATGTAATTCAATTCAATTCAATTCAATGCAATTCAATTCAATGCAATTCAATGCAATTCAATGCAATTCAATTCAATTCAATGCAATTCAATTCAATGCAATTCAATGCAATTCAATGCAATGCAATTCAATGCAATTCAATGCAATTCAATGCAATTCAATTCAATGCAATTCAATTCAATGCAATTCAATTCAATTCAATTCAATTCAATGCCATTCAATGCAATGCAATTCAATGCAATTCAATGCAATTCAATGCAATTCAATTCAATGCAATTCAATGCAATTCAATTCAATTCAATTCAATTCAATGCAATTCAATGCAATTCAATGCAATACAATTCAATGCAATTCAATGCAATTCAATGCAATTCAATTCAATGCAATTCAATGCAATTCAATTCAATTCAATTCAATTCAATGCAATTCAATGCAATTCAATGCAATTCAATGCAATACAATTCAATGCAATTCAATGCAATTCAATGCAATTCAATTCAATGCAATTCAATGCAATTCAATTCAATTCAATTCAATTCAATGCAATTCAATGCAATTCAATGCAATTCAATGCAATACAATTCAATGCAATTCAATTAACTTCACTGTTACCTTGCTCAGTTTCCCAGGGCCCCGATTGGATCCTGTAGCCGTGGTCGGTTCCGAAGAAGCACCAGGGCACGCCCGGCTCCGACCCGGGGCTCCAACAGCACCCGCGGAGCTCACACACGGCCTGGGGGACATCATCGTCATCGTCATCATCGTCATCGTCATCATCATCATCATCATTGTCACCATCAACATCATTATCAACAGCAACATCATCATCATCATCATCATCATCATCAACAACAACAGCACCCGCGGAGCTCACACACGGCCTGGGGGACATCATCGTCATCATCATCATCATCATCATCATTGTCATCATCAACATCATTGTCATCATCAACATCATTATCAACAGCAACATCACCATCATCATCATCATCATCATCAACAACAACAGCACCTGCAGAGCTCACACACGGCCTGGGGGACATCATCATCGTCATCGTCATCATCATCGTCATCATCGTCATCATCATTGTCATCATCAACATCATTATCAACAGCAACATCATCATCATCATCATCATCATCATCATCATCAACAACAACAGCACCCGCGGAGCTCACACACGGCCTGGGCGACATCATCGTCATCATCATCATCATCATTGTCATCATCAACATCATTATCAACAGCAACATCATCATCATCATCATCATCATCAACAACAGCACCCGTGTATATATATATATATATATATATATATATATACATATATGTATGTGTGTATATATATGTGTACGGACATACACATGTATAAATAAATGTATATGTGTATGTGTGTGTATATATATACACATATATATGTATATATACATACACGTATGTGTTTATATATATGTGCACGCACATACATATGTATAAATAAATGTATATGTACATTTGTGTATATATATACACACATATATATGTGTATATATACATATATGTATGTGGGTATATATGTGCACGCACATACGTATGTATATATAAATGTATATGTGTAAGTGTGTGTATATATATACACATATATATGCATATATATACATATATGTATGTGTGTATATATATGTGTACGCACATACGTATGTATAAATAAATGTATATGTATATGTGTGTATATATATACACATATATATGTATATATACACATATATGTATGTGTGTATATATATGTGTATGCACATACATATGTATAAATAAATGTATATGTATATGTGTATATATATACACATATGTATGTATATATATTCATATATGTATGTGTTTATATATATGTGTACGCACATACGTATGTATAAATAAATGTATATGTGTGTGTATATGTATAGATATATATATGTATATATATGCATATATGTATGTGTATATATGCACACGTGTATGCACATACATATTTATAAATAAATGAATATGTATATTTGTGTGTATATATATATACACACATATATATGTATATATATACATATATGTACGTGTGTATATATATGTGTATGCACATACATATGTATAAATAAATGTATATGTATATATGTGTATATATATACACATATATATGTATATATACATATACATATGTGTTTATATATATGTGTACGCACATACATATGTATAAATAAATGTATATGTATATTTGTGTATATATATACACACATATATATGGGTATATATACATATATGTATGTGTGTATATATGTGTATGCACATACGTATGTATATATAAATGTATATGTGTAAGTATGTGTATATATATATACACATATATATGCATATATATACATATATGTATGTGTATATATATACACGTGTACGCACATACATATGTATAAATAAATGAATATGTACATTTGTGTGTATATATATATATATACATATATATATGTATATATATACATATATGTATGTGTTTATATATATGTGTACGCACATACGTATGTATAAATAAATGTATATGTGTGTGTATATGTATAGATATATATATGTATATATATGCATATATGTATGTGTATATATGTACACGTGTACGCACGTACATATTTATAAATAAATGTATATGTATATTTGTGTGCACATATATATACACATATATATGTATATATACACATATATGTATGTGTATGTATATATGTATGCACATACATATGTATAAATAAATGTATATGTATATGTGTATATATATACACATATGTATGTATATATATACATATATGTATGTGTATATATATATACACGTGTACGCAGATACATATGTATAAATAAATGTATATGTATATGTGTGTGTATATATATACATATATATGTATATATACACATATGTATGTGTGTATATATGTGTACGCACGTACGTATGTATATATAAATGTATATATTTATGTTTGTGTATATATATACACACATATATATGTATATATATACATATATGTATGTGTTTATATATGTGTGTACGCACATACGTATGCATAAATAAATGTATATGTGTGTGTATATATATAGATATATATATGTATATATATGCATATATGTATGTGTATATATGCACACGTGTACGCACATACATATTTATAAATAAATGTATATGTATATTTGTGTGTATATATATACATATATACATATATATACACATATATGTATGTGTTTATATATATATGTACGCACATACATATTTATAAATAAATGTATATGTATATTTGTGTGCATATATATACACATATATATGTATATATATGCATATATGTATGTGTATATATATATACACGTGTACGCAGATACATATGTATAAATAAATGTATATGTATATGTGTGTGTATATATATACATATATATGTATATATACACATATGTATGTGTGTATATATGTGTACGCACGTACGTATGTATATATAAATGTATATATTTATGTTTGTGTATATATATACACACATATATATGTATATATATACATATATGTATGTGTTTATATATGTGTGTACGCACATACGTATGCATAAATAAATGTATATGTGTGTGTATATATATAGATATATATATGTATATATATGCATATATGTATGTGTATATATACACGTGTACGCACATACATATTTATAAATAAATGTATATGTATATTTGTGTGCATATATATACACATATATATGTATATATATGCATATATGTATGTGTATATATATATACACGTGTATGCATACATATGTATAAATAAATGTATATGTATATCAATATTTAAATATATAAATACATAAATATGTCAATGTATCAATATATCAATATTTAAATATATATATAAATATATCAATACACCAATATTTCAATATATCAATATATAAATATATCAATATATAAATATGTAAATATATAAATATGTCAATATATCAATATATCAATATATCAATATTTAAATATATATATAAATATATCAATGCACCAATATATCAATATATCAATATTTAAATATATGAATATATCAATATATCAATATATCAATATATAAATATGTCAATATATCAATATATCAATATATCAATATATAAATATGTCAATATATCAATATATCAATATCTAAATCTATCAATAAATAAATATATAAATATATAAATATGTCAATGTATCAATATATCAATATTTAAATATATATATAAATATATCAATACACCAATATATCAATATATCAATATATCAATATATAAATATATCAATATGTAAATATGTAAATATATAAATATGTCAATATATCAATATATCAATATCTAAATATATCAATAAATAAATATATAAATATATAAATATGTCAATGTATCAATATATCAATATTTAAATATATATATAAATATATCAATACACCAATATATCAATATATCAATATATAAATATATAAATATATCAATATATAAACATATAATTATATAAATATGTCAATATATCAATATATCAATATATCAATATTTAAATAGATATATAAATATATCAATGCACCAATATATCAATATATCAATAATAAATACGACCATCATATTAAAATATAAATCCAACCATTATATACAAACCTATAAATACATAAATTTATAAATTACAAATTACAAATATAACAATATAGAACAGCATTTAAAAATATGAACACGAAAATCCCAATAATAACATATAAAAATAATTCTCAATTTTCAGTTCTTAATCCATTAACTTTTCTCTTTACACTTTGATTTCTCCACCTTTATTTGTTCTTTTATCTCTAAACTTTGATTTGTTTTATCTCTAAACTTTGATTGGTTTTTATCTCTAAACTTTGATTGGTTTTTATCTCTAAACTTTGATTGGTTTTTATCTCTAAACTTTGATTTTTGGGCTTCATTTTCCAACTCCATTTTATGGTTTTTATCTCTAATTTTGATTTTTGGACTCGATTGTTCAACTTTGACTTATGATTTTATCTCTAAACTTTAACTTATTATTTTTATTTTAGTTCATTGTTTTTATCCCGAATTTTTGATTTTGAATTTTATCCCTAATTTTAATTTATTATTTTTATCCCTCAATTTGATTTCTGATTTTTTCCTCCAAACTTTGATTTTCATATTTTATTTTTCTGAATTTTCTCTCCAAACTTTAATTTATTTTTTCTTCTCCCAACTTCATTTTATAGATTTTACCTCTGACCTTTGATTTATTGCTCTTATCTCTAAACTTTGGTTTGTTCTTTTTATCTTTGATTTATTCTTTTTATCTTTAACCTTTGATTTATTCTTTTTATCTCTGAACTCTGATTTTTTAATTCCGTTTTTAACCTTTGATTTCTGTGTTTTATTTCTGCTTTTTTCTCCTTCCCTTTTCTGCTCCAAGTCCCAGGAATTTTTTTCCCTCCCCCATCAAATTTCTGGGATTGAATTCTCTGAAAATTCCCTGAAAATTCCCTGAAAATCCCTGAAATTTCCGTAATTTTGAAATTTCTGCAATTCCCCCAAATCTCAGCTCTAAAATTCCCTGAAAAATCCCTAAAACTCCCCCAATTTCCAGCTTAAAAATTCCCTGAAATTCTCTGGAATTTCCAGAAATTCCCACCCCAAATTCCCCAGAAATTCCCTCAAATCCCAACCCAGAAATTCCCTCAAAAATCCCCAATTTCCAACCCTGAAAATCCCTGAAATTTCCGTAATTTTGAACCCTGAAAGTTCCGAAATTCCCCCAAATCTCAGCTCTAAAATTCCCTGAAAAATCCCCAAAACTCCCCCAATTTCCAGCTTAAAAATTCCCTGAAATTCTCAGGAATTCTCTGGAATTTCCAGAAATTCCCACCCCAAATTTCCCAGAAATTCCCTCAAATCCCAACCCAGAAATTCCCTCAAAAATCCCCAATTTCCAACCCTGAAAATCCCTGAAATTTCCGTAATTTTGAACCCTGAAATTTCTGCAATTCCCCCAAATCTCAGCTCTAAAATTCCCTGAAAAATCCCCAAAACTCCCCCAATTTCCAGCTTAAAAATTCCCTGAAATTCTCTGGAATTTCCAGAAATTCCCACCCCAAATTTCCCAGAAATTCCCTCAAATCCCAACCCAGAAATTCCCTCAAAAATCCCCAATTTCCAACCCTGAAAATCCCTGAAATTTCCATAATTTTGAACCCTGAAATTTCTGCAATTCCCCCAAATCTCAGCTCTAAAATTCCCTGAAAAATCCCCAAAACTCCCCCAATTTCCAGCTTAAAAATTCCCTGAAATTCTCCCAATTTCCATCCCTGAAATTCCCTGAAATTCTCTGGAATTTCCAGAAATTCCCACCCCAAATTTCCCAGAAATTCCCTCAAAAATCCCCAATTTCCAACCCTGAAAATCTCTGAAATTCCGGTAATTTTGAACCCTGAAATTTCTGAAATTCCCCCAAATCTCAGCTCTAAAATTCCCTGAAAAATCCCCAAAACTCCCCCAATTCCCAGCTTAAAAATTCCCTGAAATTCTCAGGAATTTCCAGAAATTCCCACCCCAAATTTCCCAGAAATTCCCTCAAATCCCAACCCAGAAATTCCCTCAAAAATCCCCAATTTCCCCCAATTTCCAACCCTGAAAATCCCTGAAATTTCCGTAATTTTGAACCCTGAAAGTTCCAAAATTCCCCCAAATCTCAGCATTAAAATTCCCTGAAAAATCCCTAAAACTCCCCCAATTCCAAGCTTAAAAATTCCCTGAAATTCTCTGGAATTTCCAGAAATTCCCACCCCAAATTTCCCAGAAATTCCCTCAAATCCCAACCCAGAAATTCCCTCAAAAATCCCCAATTTCCCCCAATTTCCAACCCTGAAAATCCCTGAAATTTCCATAATTTTGAACCCTGAAATTTCTGCAATTCCCCCAAATCTCAGCTCTAAAATTCCCTGAAAAATCCCTAAAACTCCCCCAATTTCCAGCTTAAAAATTCCCTGAAATTCTCCCAATTTCCATCCCTGAAATTCCCTGAAATTCTCTGGAATTTCCAGAAATTCCCACCCCAAATTTCCCAAAAATTCCCTGAAAAATCCCCAAAATTCCCTAAAAAATCCCTGAAAATCCCTGAAATTTCTGTAATTTTGAACCCTGAAAGTTCTGCAATTCCCCCAAATCTCAACCCAGAAATTCCCTGAAAAATCCCCAAAACTCCCCCGATTTCCAGCTTAAAAATTCCCTGAAATTCTCCCAATTTCCATCCCTAAAATTCCCTGAAATTCTCAGGAATTTCCAGAAATTCCCACCCCAAATTTCCCAGAAATTCCCTCAAATCCCAACCCAGAAATTCCCTCAAAAATCCCCAATTTCCAACCCTGAAAATCCCTGAAATTTCCGTAATTTTGAACCCTGAAATTTCTGTAATTCCCCCAAATCTCAGCTCTAAAATTCCCTGAAAAATCCCTAAAACTCCCCCAAATTCCAGCTTAAAAATTCCCTGAAATTCTCCCAATTTCCATCCCTAAAATTCCCTGAAATTCTCAGGAATTTCCAGAAATTCCCTCCCCAAATTTCCCAGAAATTCCATCAAATCCCAACCCAGAAATTCCCTCAAAAATCCCCAAAATTCCCTTAAAAATCCCTGAAAATCACTGAAATTTCCGTAATTTTGAACCCTGAAATTTCTGCAATTCCCCCAAATCTCAGCTCTAAAATTCCCTGAAAAATCCCCAAAACTCCCCCGATTTCCAGCTTAAAAATTCCCTGAAATTCTCCCAATTTCCATCCCTGAAAATCCCTGAAATTCTCTGGAATTTCCAGAAATCCCCTGAAAAATCCCCAAAATTCCCTCAATTTCCAACCCTGAAAATCCCTGAAATTTCCGTAATTTTGAACCCTGAAATTTCTGCAATTCCCCCAAATCTCAGCTCTAAAATTCCCTGAAAAATCCCCAAAACTCCCCCAATTCCCAGCTTAAAAATTCCCTGAAATTCTCTGGAATTTCCAGAAATTCCCACCCCAAATTTCACAGAAATTCCATCAAATCCCAACCCAGAAATTCCCTCAAAAATCCCCAAAATTCCCTTAAAAATCCCTGAAAATCCCTGAAATTTCCGTAATTTTGAACCCTGAAATTTCTGCAATTCCCCCAAATCTCAGCTCTAAAATTCCCTGAAAAATCCCCAAAATTCCCCCGATTTCCAGCTTAAAAATTCCCTGAAATTCTCCCAATTTCCAGCTTAAAAATTCCCTGAAATTCTCAGGAATTTCCAGAAATTCCCACCCCAAATTTCCCAGAAATTCCTTGAAAAATCCCCAAAATTCCCCCAATTTCCAACCCTGAAAATCCCTGAAATTTCTGTAATTTCCAACCCTGAAATTCCTTGAAATTTCCCCAATTCCCAACCCTGAAATTCCCTGAAAAATCCCGAAAATTCCCAGAATTCCCGACCCTGAAATCTCATGAAAATCCCGAATTTCCCAGTCCTGGAATTCCCTGAAATTGCCCCAAATCCCAGCCCGAAATTTCCACAAAATTCCCTGAAATTCCCTCAAATCCCAAACCCCCAAATTCCCTGAAAATTCCCAGAAATCCCCAGAATTTCCAGTCCTGAAATTCCCTGAAATTCCCCAAATTCCCTGGAAATTCCCAGAAATTTCCAGAATTCCCTGTCCTGAAAATTCCCAGAAATTCCCAGAATTTCCACTCCGGAAATTCCCTGAAATTCCCTGAAAATTCCCAGAAATTCCCAGAATTTCCAGTCCTGAAATTCCCTGAAATTCCCTGAAATTCCCTGAAAATTCCCAGAATTTCCAGTCCTGAAATTCCCTGAAATTCCCTGAAAATTCCCTGAAAATTCCCAGAAATTCCCAGAATTTCCAGTCCTGAAATTCCCTGAAATTCCCTGAAAATTCCCTGAAATTCCCCAGAATTCCCAGTCCTGAAATTCCCTGAAATTTCCCAAAATTCTCCAAAAATTCCCAGAATTTCCAGTCCTGAAATTCCCTGAAATTCCCAAAATTCCTGAAAATTCCACGAAATTCCCAGAATTTCCCAGAATTTTGTCCTGAAATTCCCTGAAATTCCCTGAAAATTCCCAGAATTCCCAGTCCTGAAATTCCCTGAAATTTCCAAAATTCCCTGAAAATTCCCAGAAATTCCCAGAATTTCCACTCCTGAAATTCCCTGAAATTCCCAGAAATTCTCAGAATTTCCAGTCCTGAAATTCCCTGAAATTTCCCAAAATTCTCCAAAAATTCCCAGAATTCCCAGTCCTGAAATTCCCTGAAAATTCCCAGAAATCCCCAGAATTTCCAGTCCCGAAATTCCCTGAAATTTCCCAAAATTCCCTGAAAATTCCCAGATGTTCCAGAATTTCCAGTCCTGAAATTCCCCAAAATTCCCCAAAAATTCCCAGAAATCCCCAGAAATTCCAGAAATCCCCAGAATTTCCAGTCCTGAAATTTCCAAAATTCTCTGAAAATTCCCAGAATTCCTGTCCTGAAATTCCCCAAATTCCTTGAAAATTCCCAGAAAATCCCAGAATTTCCAGTCCTGAAATTCCCCTGAAATTTCCCAAAATTCCCCGAAAATTCCCAGAATTTCCCAGAATTTTCAACCCAAAATTCCCCGAAAATTCCCAGAATTTCCCAGAATTTTCAACCCAAAATTCCCCGAAAATTCCCAGAATTTCCCAGAATTTTCAACCCAAAATTCCCCGAAAATTCCCCAGAATTTCCCAGAATTTTCAACCCCAAAATTCCCCGAAAATTCCCAGAATTTCCCAGAATTTTCAACCCAAAATTCCCCGAAAATTCCCAGAATTTCCCAGAATTTTCAAACCCAAAATTCCCCGAAAATTCCCAGAATTTCCCAGAATTTTCAACCCCAAAATTCCCCGAAAATTCCCAGAATTTCCCAGAATTTTCAACCCCAAAATTCCCCGAAAATTCCCAGAATTTCCCAGAATTTTCAACCCCAAAATTCCCCGAAAATTCCCAGAATTTCCCAGAATTTTCAACCCAAAATTCCCCGAAAATTCCCAGAATTTCCCAGAATTTTCAACCCCAAAATTCCCCCGAAAAATTCCAGAATTTCCCAGAATTTTCAACCCCAAAATCCCCGAAAATTCCCAGAATTTCCCAGAATTTTCAACCCCAAAATTCCCCGAAAATTCCCAGAATTTCCCAGAATTTTCAACCCAAAATTCCCCGAAAATTCCCAGAATTTCCCAGAATTTTCAACCCCAAAATTCCCCGAAAATTCCCAGAATTTCCCAGAATTTTCAACCCAAAATTCCCCGAAAATTCCCAGAATTTCCCAGAATTTTCAACCCAAAATTCCCCGAAAATTCCAGAATTTCCCAGAATTTTCAACCCCAAAATTCCCCGAAAATTCCCAGAATTTCCCAGAATTTCCAGTCCCAAAATTCCCCCAAAAATTCCCAGAATTTCCCAGAATTTTCAACCCCAAAATTCCCCCGAAAATTCCCAGAATTTCCCAGAATTTTCAAACCCCAAAATTCCCCGAAAATTCCCAGAATTTCCCAGAATTTTCAACCCAAAATTCCCCGAAAATTCCCAGAATTTCCCAGAATTTTCAACCCCAAAATTCCCCGAAAATTCCCAGAATTTCCCAGAATTTTCAACCCCAAAATTCCCCGAAAATTCCCAGAATTTCCCAGAATTTTCAACCCCAAAATTCCCCGAAAATTCCCAGAATTTCACAGAATTTTCAACCCAAAATTCCCCGAAAATTCCCAGAATTTCCCAGAATTTTCAACCCCAAAATTCCCCGAAAATTCCCCAGAATTTCCCAGAATTTCCAGTCCCAAAATTCCCCGAAATTCCCCGAAATCCCGCGGATTTCCCGCGCTGATTTATTGTGGAAAATCTCTTAATTAACCATTAAATTTCTGTTAATTGCCTTGGGGAATCGCAATCATTAAATATTGAAATGTAATGAAATTAATAAATTACCCAGAAAAGGAATTTTGGGGTTAGAAAAGGAAATTTTGGGGTTTTGATATTTTTAATTGGAATTTTGGGGAGAAAAAAGGAGAATTTGGGGCGGGAAATTTGGAAATTTTGCTGCAGAAATTTGGGAAATTTGGATGGAGAAAGAAAATTTAAAATTTAGAAAGGGAGTTGGGGATAAAAAAGGGAATTTTGGGGGAAATTTGAGGGGAAATTTGGGGAATTTTGGGGTGAAAATTGCAAATTTTGGGGGAAAGTTGTGAATTTTGGGGTGAAATTTGTGAATTTGGGGGGAAAAAAGGAATTTTGGGGGAAATTTGGGAATTTGGGGTGAAAATTGTAAATTTTGGGGGAAATTTGGGAATTTTGGGGTAAAAAAAGGGAATTATGGGGTGAAATTTGGGGGTAAAAAAGGGAATTTGGGGGGTGAAAATTAAGACTTTTAGGGTAAAAAAAGGGAATTTTGGGGTGAAAATTGGGAATTTGGGGGTAACTCAAGGAAATTTTGGGTTGAAATTTGTGAATTTGGGGGAAAAAAAAGGGAATTTTGGGGGAATTTTGTGAATTTGGGGGAATTTGGGAATTTTGGGGGGAAATTTGGGAATTTTTGGGGTGAAAAAGGGGAATTTTGGGGTGGAAATTGCGAATTTTGGGGTAAAAATTGTGAATTTTGGGTGGAAAATTGCAAATTTTGGGGTAAAAAAGGGAATTTTGGGGGGAAATTTGTGAATTTGGGGGTAAAAAAAGGGAATTTTGGGGTACAAAAGGGAATTTTGGGGTAAAAATTGCGAATTTTGGGGGGAAATTTGTGAATTTTGGGGGTAAATTTGGGGTGGAAATTGTGAATTTTGGGGGAAATTTGGGAATTTTGGGGGGAAAATTGTGAATTTTGTGGTTAAAAAAAGGGAATTTTGGGGGGAAATTTGTGAATTTTGGGGTAAAAAAGGGAATTTTGGGGTGAAAATTGCGAATTTTAGGGTAAATAAAACGGAATTGTGGGGTGAAATTTGTGAATTTTGGGGTAACAAAAGGGAATTTCGGGTTGAAATTCGTGAATTTGGGGCTGAAAATTGTGAATTTGGGGGTAAAAAAACAAATTTTGGGGGAAATTTGAAAATTTGGGGGTAGAAAAAGAGTATTTTGGGTGAAAATTGTGAATTTTGCGGTCAAAAAGGGAATTTTTTGGGGAAAATTGCGAATTTGGGGTAAAAAAAGGGAATTTTGAGGTGAAATTTGGGAATTTGGGGGTAAAAAAAGGAATTTTGGGGTGAAAATTTTGAATTTTAGGGTGAAATTTGTGAATTTTAGGGGAAATTTGGGAATTTTGTGGTGAAAATCGCGGATTTTGGGGTTAATAACGGAATTATGGGGTAAAAAAGGGAATTTTGGGGGGGGAATTTGGGGAATTTTGGGGGTAAAAAAGGGAATTTTGGGGTGGAATTTGGGAATTTGGGGCTGAAAATTGTGAATTTGGGGGTAAAAAAAGGGAATTTTGGGGTGAAATTTGTGAGTTTTGGGGAAAAAAGGGAATTTGGGGTGAAAATTGTGAGTTTTGGGGTGAAAATTGTGAAATTTGGGGGGAAATTTGTGAATTTTGGGGGAAATTTGTGAATTTTGGGGTAAAAAAGGGAATTTGGGGTGAAAATTGCAAATTTTGGGGTAAAAATTGCAAATTTTGGGGGGAAATTTGTGAATTTTGGGGTGAAATTTGTGATTTTGGGGGTAAAATGGGAATTTTGGGGTAAAGAAGGGAATTTTGGGGTGAAAATTGTGATTTTGGGGGTGAAATTGGGAATTTTGGGGGGAAATTTGCGAATTTTGGGGGTAAAAAAGGGAATTTTAGGGGAAAATTGTGAATTTTGGGGGAAAAGAAGTGAAATTTGGGGTGAAATTGCGAATTTTGGGGTAAAAAAAGGGAATTTGGCGGTGAAAATTGCGATTTTTTTGGGTGAAAATTGTGAATTTTGTGGTAAAAAAGGGAATTTTGGGGTGAAATTTGGGGGTAAAAAAGGGAATTTTGGGGTGAAAATTGTGAATTTGGGGTGAAATTTGTGAATTTTGGGTGAAAATTGCGAATTTTGGGGTAAAAAAAGAAAATTTTGGGGTGAAATTTGGGGAATTTGGGGGGGAAAATTGTGAATTTTGGGGGTGAAAATTGGGAATTTTGGGGTAAAAAAAGGGAATTTTGGGGGAATTTTGGGGTAAAAAAGGGAATTTTCGTGGGAAATTTGTGAATTTTGGGGTGAAAATTGTGAATTTTGGGGTAAAAATTGTGAATTTTGGGGTGAAAATTACAAATTTTGGGGTAAAGAAAGGGAATTTTGGGGTGAAAATTGTGAATTTTGGGGGAATTTTGTGAATTTTGGGGTAAAAAGGGGAATATTGGGGTGAAAATTACGAATTTTGGTGTGAAAATTGCAAATTTTGGGAGAAAAAGGGAATTTTGGGGTGAAAATTGCGAATTTGGGGTGAAATTTGTGAATTTGGGGGTAAAAAAGGGAATTTTGGGGTACAAAAGGGGAATTTTGGGGGTAAAAATTGTGAATTTTGGGGGAAATTTGGAATTTTGGGGTGAAAATTGCAAATTTTGGGGTAAAAAAGGGAATTTTGGGGTAAAAATTGCAAATTTTGGGGGAAAATTGTGAATTTTGGGGTGAAATTTGTGATTTTGGGGGTTAAAATGGGAATTTTGGGGTAAAGAAGGGAATTTTGGGGGGAAAATTGTGAATTTTGGGGTGAAAATTGTGAATTTTGGGGGGAAATTTGCAAATTTTGGGGTTATAAAAGGCAATTTTAGGGGAAAAAATTGTGAATTTTGGGGGAAAAGAAGTGAAATTTGGGGTGAAAATTGCGAATTTTGGGGTAAAAAAAGCGAATTTGGCGGTGAAATTTGCGATTTTTTTTGGGGTGAAAATTGTGAATTTTGTGGTAAAAAAGGGAATTTTGGGGTGAAATTTGGGGGTAAAAAAGGGAATTTTGGGGTGAAAATTGTGAATTTGGGGTGAAATTTGTGAATTTTGGGGTGAAAAATTGCGAATTTTGGGGTAAAAAAAGAAAATTTTGGGGTGAAATTTGGGAATTTGGGGGAGAAAATTGTGAATTTTGGGGTGAAAATTGGGAATTTTGGGGTAAAAAAGGGAATTTTGGGGAATTTTGGGGTAAAAAAAGGGAATTTTCATGGGAAATTTGTGAATTTTGGGTGAAATTTGTGAATTTTGGGGTGAAAAAAAGGAATTTTGGGGTGAAAATTGTGAATTTTGGGGGGAAATTTGTGAATTTTGTGGTGAAAATTGCAAATTTTGGGGTAAAAATTGTGAATTTTGGGGTGAAAATTGCGAATTTTGGGGTAAAAAAGGGGAATTTTGGGGTGAAAAAGGGAATTTTGGGGGGTAAAAAAGGGAATTTTGGGGGAAAATTGGGAATTTTGGGGTAAAAAAGGGGAATTTTGGGGGGGAAATTTGTGAATTTTGGGGTGAAAATTGCGAATTTTGGGGTAAAACAAGGGAATTTTGGGGTGAAAATTGTAAATTTTGGGGTAAAACTTGTGAATTTTTGGGGTGAAAATTGGGAATTTTGGGTACCTTGGTGGCCCGGGCGCTGTCGGGGGCGCAGTCGATTCGCTCGGAGACGGGAAATGTTGGGGCAGTGCGGGGAAAAGGCTGCAATTAATGAGAGTTTCATTTAAATTTAATTACAATTAATATAAAATATTAGAAATTAAATTTCCCCAGGATTTTCCCCCAAATCCCCATTTTTCCCCAGGATTTTCCCCCAAATCCCCATTTTTCTCCAGGATTTTCCCCCAAATCCCCATTTTTCCCCCATTTTTTTCCCCCAAATCCCCATTTTTCCCCAGGATTTTTCCCCCAGGATTTTTCCCCAAATCCCCATTTTTCCAGGATTTTCCCCAAAATTCCCATTTTCCCCCAGGATTTCCCCCAACATCCCCATTTTTCTCCAGGATTTTCCCCCAAATCCCCATTTTTTCCCCAGGATTTTCTCCCCCATTTTTCCCCAAAACCCCATTTTTTTCCCAGGATTTTTCCCAGGATTTTTTCCCAAGATTTTTCCCAGGATTTTCCCCAAATCCCCATTTTACCCCAGGATTTTCCCCCAAATCCCCATTTTACCCCAGGATTTTCCCCCAAATCCCCATTTTTTCCCCCAGGATTTTTCCCCCATTTTTCCCCAAAATCCACATTTTCCACTGGGATTTATTTTCCCCCTCCATTTCCCCCCCCATTTTTTCCCCCAAATCCCCATTTTTTCCCAGATATTTTCCCCCAGGATTTTTCCCCAAATCCCCATTTTTCCCCAATTTTCCTCATTTTCCCCCCAGATTTTTCCCGCGTTTTTTCCCCCCATTTCCGCCCCTTTGTCCCCCAAATCCCCATTTTTCCCAGGATTTTTCCCCCAAATCCCCATTTTTCCCCAGGATTTTCCCCCAGGATTTTTTCCCCAAATCCCCATTTTTCCCAGGATTTTTTCCCCAAGATTTTTCCCCCCAAATCCCATTTTTTCCCCAGGATTTTTCCCCAAAATTTTTCCCAGGATTTTTCCCCCAAATCCCCATTTTTCCCCAGGATTTTTCCCCAAAATTTTTCCCAGGATTTTTCCCCCAAATCCCCATTTTTCCCCAGAATTTTTCCCAGGATTTTTCCCCAAATCCCCATTTTTTCCCCAGGATTTTTCCCCAGGATTTTTCCCCAAATCCCCATTTTTCCCCAGGATTTTCCCCCCAGGATTTTTCCCCAAATCCCCATTTTTCCCCAATTTTCCTCATTTTCCCCCACATTTTTCCCGCGTTTTTTCCCCCAAATCCCCAATTTTTCCCCAGGATTTTTTCCCCCAAATCCCCATTTTTTATCCAATTCCCTCCCCAAATCCCCACTTTCCCCTCATTTCCCCCCCAAAATTCCCATTATTTTTTACCCCAGTCCCCGCCTTTTCCATCCCCAAACCCCCGGCATTTTTCCCAACCCCATTTTTGCCCAAAATCTGGGATTTTTTCCCCATTTTTGGCCCTGACTCCGCTGCCGGTGCCGGCGCCGTCCCGCGTTCCCAGGAGCCCCAGCAGCGCCGCGGCCGCGAGCACGGCCAGCAGGAACAGCGCCCCCAGCGCCGCCTCCAGGCCCGAAAAGGGACTGCGGGGAGGGAAAGAATCCGATTTTGGGCTGAAAAACCGGGATTTTGGGGAAAAAAATGGGAAAAAAATCGGGATTCTGGGAAAAAAATGGAAATTTGGGGGAAAAAAAACCCCTGGATTTTGGGGGGAGACAAACGGGAACAGCGCCCCCAGCGCCGCCTCCAGGCCGGAGAAGGGACTGCAGGGAGGGAAAGAATCCGATTTTGGGCTGAAAAACCGGGATTTTGGGAAAAAAATGGGAATTGGGGGGAAAAAAATTGGAAATTTTGGGGAAAATGAGAGGAAATTTGTGGGAAAAAAAAGGGGATTTGGGCTGGGACAAACGGGAACAGCGCCACCGCCAGGAGGGGAGAAGGAACTGCAGGGAGGGAAAAGAATCCGATTTTGGGGGGAAAAACCGGGATTTTGGGAAAAAATGGGAAAATAAGCGGGATTCTGGGAAAAAAATGGAAATTTGGGGGAAAAAAATCCCCTGGATTTTGGGGGAGACAAACGGGAACAGCGCCCCCAGCGCCGCCTCCAGGCCGGAGAAGGGACTGCAGGGAGGGAAAGAATCCGATTTTGGGCTGAAAAACCGGGATTTTGGGAAAAAATGGGAATTGGGGGAAAAAAATTGGAAATTTTGGGGAAAATGAGAGGAAATTTGTGGGAAAACAAAGGGGATTTGGGCTGGGACAAACGGGAACAGCGCCACCGCCAGGAGGGAGAAGGAACTGCGGGGAGAAGAAATGGGAATTTGGGGTGAAAAACCAGGATTTTGGGAAAAAAATGAAAAAAAAAAGGAAATTTGGGGGGAAAATAATCGGGATTTTGGGAAAAAAATGGAAATTTGGGGGAAAAAAAAAACCCTGGATTTTGGGGGACACAAACGGGAACAGCGCCCCCAGCGCCGCCTCCAGGCCGGAGAAGGAACTGCAGGCAGAAGAAATGGAAATTTGGGGTGAAAAAATTGGGATTTTGGGAAAAAAATGGAAAAAAAAGGAAATTTGCGGGAAAAATAATCGGGATTTTGGGGAAAAACCCCACGTGGCTTTTGGGGACACAAACGGGAACAGCGCCCCCTGCAGGAGGGAGAAGGAACTGCAGGGAGGGAAAAGAATCCGATTTTTGGGCTGAAAAACCGGGATTTTGGGAAAAAAATGGGAAAAAAATCGGGATTCTGGGAAAAAAATGGAAATTTGGGGGAAAAAAAACCCCTGGATTTTGGGGGAGACAAACGGGAACAGCGCCCCCAGCGCCGCCTCCAGGCCGGAGAAGGGACTGCAGGGAGGGAAAAGAATCCGATTTTGGGGGGAAAAACCGGGGATTTTGGGAAAAAAAATGGGAATTGGGGGGAAAAAAATTGGAAATTTTGGGGAAAATGAGAGGAAGTTTGTGGGAAAACAAAGGGGATTTGGGCTGGGACAAACGGGAACAGCGCCACCGCCAGGAGGGAGAAGGAACTGCAGGGAGGGAAAGAATCCGATTTTGGGCTGAAAAACCGGGATTTTGGGAAAAAAATGGGAATTGGGGGGAAAAAAATTGGAAATTTTGGGGAAAATGAGAGGAAATTTGTGGGAAAAAAAAAGGGGGATTTGGGCTGGGACAAACGGGAACAGCGCCGCCGCCAGGCCGGAGAAGGAACTGCGGGGAGAAGAAATGGAATTGGGGGTGAAAAACCGGGATTTTGGGAAAAAAATGAAAAAAAAAGGAAATTTGGGGGGAAAATAATCGGGATTTTGGGAAAAAAATGGAAATTTGGGGGAAAAAAACCCCCTGGATTTTGGGGGAGACAAACGGGAACAGCGCCACCTCCAGGCCGGAGAAGGAACTGCAGGGAGGGAAAGAATCTGATTTTGGGCTGAAAAACCGGGATTTTGGGAAAAAAATGGAAAAAAAAAGGAAATTTGCGGGAAAAAAAAATCGGGATTCTGGGAAAAAAAATGGAAATTTGGGGGAAAAAAAACCCCTGGATTTTGGGGGAGACAAACGGGAACAGCGCCACCTCCAGGCCGGAGAAGGAACTGCAGGGAGGGAAAGAATCCGATTTTGGGGTGAAAAATTGGGATTTTGGGAAAAAATGGGAAAATAAGCGGGATTCTGGGGGAAAAAAATGGAAATTTGGGGGAAAAAAAAACCCCTGGATTTTGGGGGAGACAAACGGGAACAGCGCCACCTCCAGGCCGGAGAAGGAACTGCAGGGAGGGAAAGAATCCGATTTTGGGGGGAAAAATTGGGATTTTGGGAAAAAAATGGGAATTGGGGGAAAAAAATTGGAAATTTTGGGGAAAATGAGAGGAAGTTTGTGGGGAAAACAAAGGGGATTTGGGCTGGGACAAACGGGAACAGCGCCACCGCCAGGAGGGAGAAGGAACTGCGGGGAGAAGAAATGGGAATTGGGGGTGAAAAACCGGGATTTTGGGAAAAAAAATGAAAAAAAAAGGAAATTTGGGGGGAAAATAATCGGGATTTTGGGAAAAAAATGGAAAAAAAAGGAAATTTGGGGGAAAAATAACCGGGATTTTGGGAAAAAAACCCCACGTGGTTTTTGGGGAGACAAACGGGAACAGCGCCCCCTGCAGGCCGGAGAAGGAACTGCAGGGAGGGAAAGAATCCGATTTTGGGGGGAAAAACCGGGATTTTGGGAAAAAAATGGAAAAAATGGAAATTTGCGGGAAAAAAAATCGGGATTCTGGGAAAAAAATGGAAATTTGGGGGAAAAAAAAACCCCTGGATTTTGGGGGAGACAAACGGGAACAGCACCACCTCCAGGCCGGAGAAGGAACTGCAGGGAGGGAAAGAATCCGATTTTGGGGGTGAAAAACCGGGATTTTGGGAAAAAAATGGAAAAAAAAGGAAATTTGGGGGAAAAATAATCGGGATTTTGGGAAAAACCCCACGTGGTTTTTGGGGACACAAACGGGAACAGCGCCACCTGCAGGCCGGAGAAGGAACTGCAGGGAGGGAAAGAATCCGATTTTGGGGGGGAAAAACCGGGATTTTGGGAAAAAATGGGAATTGGGGGGAAAAAAATTTGAAATTTTGGGGAAAATGAGAGGAAATTTGTGGGAAAACAAAGGGGATTTGGGCTGGGACAAACGGGAACAGCGCCACCGCCAGGAGGGAGAAGGAACTGCAGGGAGGGAAAAGAATCCGATTTTGGGGGGAAAAAACCGGGATTTTGGGGAAAAAAATGGAAAAAAAAGGAAATTTGCGGGGAAAAAAAATCGGGATTCTGGGAAAAAAATGGAAATTTGGGGGAAAAAAAAACCCCTGGATTTTGGGGGAGACAAACGGGAACAGCGCCCCCAGCGCCGCCTCCAGGCCGGAGAAGGGGACTGCAGGGAGGGAAAGAATCCGATTTTGGGCTGAAAAACCGGGATTTTGGGAAAAAAATGGGAATTGGGGGGGAAAAAAATTGGAAATTTTGGGGAAAATGAGAGGAAATTTGTGGGAAAAAAAAAGGGGATTTGGGCTGGGACAAACGGGAACAGCGCCACCACCAGGAGGGAGAAGGAACTGCAGGGAGGGAAAGAATCCGATTTTGGGCTGAAAAACCGGGATTTTGGGAAAAAAATGGGAATTGGGGGAAAAAAAATTGGAAATTTTGGGGAAAATGAGAGGAAATTTGTGGGAAAACAAAG
Source organism: Ammospiza maritima maritima (assembly GCA_036010785.1). NCBI lineage: Eukaryota > Metazoa > Chordata > Aves > Passeriformes > Passerellidae > Ammospiza > Ammospiza maritima. Next base: position 57,786 of record JAYKTQ010000190.1, read on the forward strand.
GGGATTTGGGCTGGGACAAACGGGAACAGCGCCACCGCCAGGAGGGAGAAGGAACTGCAGGGAGGGAAAAGAATCCGATTTTGGGGGGAAAAACCGGGATTTTGGGAAAAAATGGAAAAAAAAAGGAAATTTGCGGGAAAAATAATCGGGATTTTGGGAAAAACCCCACGTGGCTTTTGGGGACACAAACGGGAACAGCGCCCCCTGCAGGCCGGAGAAGGAACTGCGGGGAGGGAAAGAATCCGATTTTGGGCTGAAAAACCGGGATTTTGGGAAAAAATGGGAAAAAAAATCGGGATTCTGGGAAAAAAATGGAAATTTGGGGAAAAAAAACCCCTGGATTTTGGGGGAGACAAACGGGAACAGCGCCCCCAGCGCCGCCTCCAGGCCGGAGAAGGAACTGCAGGGAGGGAAAGAATCCGATTTTGGGCTGAAAAACCGGGATTTTGGGAAAAAAATGGAATTGGGGGAAAAAAATTGGAAATTTTGGGGAAAATGAGAGGAAGTTTGTGGGAAAACAAAGGGGATTTGGGCTGGGACAAACGGGAACAGCGCCACCGCCAGGAGGGAGAAGGAACTGCGGGGAGAAGAAATGGGAATTTGGGGTGAAAAACCGGGATTTTGGGGAAAAAATGAAAAAAAAAAGGAAATTTGGGGGGAAAATAAGCGGGATTTTGGGAAAAAAAATGGAATTTGGGGGAAAAAAACCCCTGGATTTTTGGGGGAGACAAACGGGAACAGCGCCACCTCCAGGCCGGAGAAGGAACTGCAGGGAGGGAAAAGAATCCGATTTTGGGGTGAAAAACCGGGATTTTGGGAAAAAAATGGAAAAAAAAGGAAATTTGCGGGAAAAATAATCGGGATTCTGGGAAAAAAATGGAAATTTGGGGGAAAAAAAAACCCTGGATTTTGGGGGAGACAAACGGGAACAGCGCCCCCAGCGCCGCCTCCAGGCCCGAAAAGGGACTGCGGGGAGGGAAAGAATCCGATTTTGGGCTGAAAAAACCGGATTTTGGGAAAAAAATGGAAAAAAAAAAGGAAATTTGGGGGGAAAATATTCGGGATTTTGGGAAAAAAATGGAAATTTGGGGGAAAAAAAACCCCCTGGATTTTTGGGGGAGACAAACGGGAACAGCGCCGCCTGCAGGCCCGAAAAGGGACTGCGGGGAGGGAAAGAATCCGATTTTGGGGGGAAAAATTGGGATTTTGGGAAAAAAATGGAAAAAAAAAGGAATTTGGGGGGAAAATAATCGGGATTTTGGGAAAAAAATGGAAATTTGGGGGAAAAAAAATCCCTGGATTTTGGGGGAGACAAACGGGAACAGCGCCCCCAGCGCCGCCTCCAGGCCGGAGAAGGGACTGCAGGGAGGGAAAAGAATCCGATTTTGGGGTGAAAAACCGGGATTTTGGGAAAAAATGGAAAAAAAAAGGAAATTTGGGGGAAAAATAACCGGGATTTTGGGAAAAAAACCCACGTGGCTTTTGGGGAGACAAACGGGAACAGCGCCCCCTGCAGGCCGGAGAAGGAACTGCAGGGAGGGAAAGAATCCGATTTTGGGGTGAAAAATTGGGATTTTGGGAAAAAATGGGAAAATAAGCAGGATTCTGGGAAAAAAATGGAAATTTGGGGAAAAAAAACCCCTGGATTTTGGGGGACACAAACGGGAACAGCGCCCCCAGCGCCGCCTCCAGGCCGGAGAAGGGACTGCAGGGAGGGAAAGATTCCGATTTTGGGGTGAAAAATTGGGATTTTGGGAAAAAAATGGGAATTGGGGGGAAAAAAATTGGAAATTTTGGGGAAAATGAGAGGAAATTTGTGGGAAAAAAAAAGGGGGATTTGGGCTGGGAACAAAAACGGGAACAGCGCGCCGCCGCCAGGCCGGAGAAGGAACTGCGGGGAGAAGAAATGGGAATTGGGGGTGAAAAACCGGGATTTTGGGAAAAAAATGAAAAAAAAAAGGAAATTTGGGGGGAAAATAATCGGGATTTTGGGAAAAAAATGGAAATTTGGGGGAAAAAAACCCCCTGGATTTTGGGGGAGACAAACGGGAACAGCGCCACCTCCAGGCCGGAGAAGGAACTGCAGGGAGGGAAAGAATCTGATTTTGGGCTGAAAAACCGGGATTTTGGGAAAAAATGGGAAAATAAGCGGGATTCTGGGAAAAAAATGGAAATTTGGGGGAAAAAAAACCCCCTGGATTTTGGGGGAGACAAACGGGAACAGCGCCGCCTCCAGGCCGGAGAAGGAACTGCAGGGAGGGAAAGCATCCGATTTTGGGCGGAAAAACCGGGATTTTGGGAAAAAATGGAAAAAAGAGGAAATTTGCGGGAAAAAAAATCGGGATTCTGGGAAAAAAATGGAAATTTGGGGGGAAAAAAAAACCCTGGATTTTGGGGGAGACAAACGGGAACAGCGCCCCCAGCGCCGCCTCCAGGCCCGAAAAGGGACTGCAGGGAGGGAAAGAATCCGATTTTGGGCTGAAAAACCGGGATTTTGGGAAAAAAAATGAAAAAAAAAGGAAATTTGGGGGGAAAATAATCGGGATTTTGGGACAAAAATGGAAATTTGGGGGAAAAAAACCCCTGGATTTTGGGGAGACAAACGGGAACAGCGCCCCCTGCAGGCCGGAGAAGGAACTGCAGAGAGGGAAAGAATCCGATTGTGGGGGGAAAAACCGGGATTTTGGGAAAAAAATGGGAAAAAAATCGGGATTCTGGGAAAAAAAATGGAAATTTGGGGGAAAAAAAACCCCTGGATTTTGGGGGAGACAAACGGGAACAGCGCCACCTGCAGGCCGGAGAAGGAACTGCAGGGAGGGAAAGAATCCGATTTTGGGGGGAAAAAACCGGGATTTTGGGAAAAAAAATGGGAAAATAAGCGGGATTCTGGGAAAAAAATTGGAAATTTTGGGGAAAAAACCCCTGGATTTTGGGGGAGACAAACGGGAACAGCGCCCCCAGCGCCGCCTCCAGGCCGGAGAAGGAACTGCAGGGAGGGAAAGAATCCGATTTTGGGGTGAAAAATTGGGATTTTGGGAAAAAAAATGGGAATTCGGGGGAAAAAAATTGGAAATTTTGGGGAAAATGAGAGGAAGTTTGTGGGAAAACAAAGGGGATTTGGGCTGGGACAAACGGGAAACAGCGCCACCGCCAGGCCGGAGAAGGAACTGCGGGGAGAAGAAATGGGAATTTGGGGTGAAAAAACCGGGATTTTGGGGAAAAAAAAAGGACAAAAAAGGAAATTTGGGGGAAAAATAATCGGGATTTTGGGAAAAACCCCACGTGGTTTTTGGGGACACAAACGGGAACAGCGCCACCTGCAGGCCGGAGAAGGAACTGCAGGGAGGGAAAGAATCCGATTTTGGGGGGAAAAACCGGGATTTTGGGAAAAAATGGGAATTGGGGGGAAAAGAGAGGAAATTTGGGGGGAAAAGAGCCCTGGAATTTGGGGGTGAAAAAAGGGGATTTTGGGGGAGACAAACGGGAACAGCGCCACCTCCAGGTCAGAGAAGGAACTGCAGGGAGGGAAAAGAATCCCATTTTGGGAAAAAATGGAAATTTGGGTGAAAAGAGAGGAAATTTGGGGAAAAAGGGGGATTTGGGGGGAAAAAAGGGGGATTTTGGGAAAAAGGGGGATTTGGGCTGGGACAAACGGGAACAGCGCCCCCAGCGCCGCCTCCAGGCCGGGAGAAGGAACTGGGGGGCAGAGGAAATGGAAATTTGGGGGGAAAAATTGGGATTTTGGTGGAAAAAATGGAAATTTGGGGGCAAAAATAACCGGGATTCTGGGAAAAAAAATAGAAATTTGGGGGGAAAAAAACCCCTGGAATTTGGGGTGAAAAAAGGGGATTTTGGGGGAGACAAACGGGAACAGCGCCCCCTGCAGGCCGGAGAAGGAACTGCAGAGAGGGAAAGAATCTGATTTTGGGGGGAAAAATTGGGATTTTGGGAAAAAAAATGGGAATTTGGGGGAAAATGAGAGGAAATTTGGGGGAAAAAGGGGGATTTTGGGGAAAAAGGGGGATTTGGGCTGGGACAAACGGGAACAGCGCCCCCAGCGCCACCTCCAGGCCTGAAAAGGAACTGCGGGGCAGAAGAAATGGAAATTTGGGGTGAAAAATTGGGATTTTGGGAAAAAAAAAAGGACAAAAAAGGAAATTTGGGGGAAAAATAATCGGGATTTTGGGAAAAACCCCACGTGGTTTTTGGGGACACAAACGGGAACAGCGCCCCCGGCAGGAGGGAGAAGGAACTGCAGGGAGGGAAAGAATCCGATTGTGGGGGGAAAAACCGGGATTTTGGGAAAAAATGGGAATTGGGGGGAAAAAAATTGGAAATTTTGGGGAAAATGAGAGGAAATTTGTGGGAAAACAAAGGGGATTTGGGCTGGGACAAACGGGAACAGCGCCACCACCAGGAGGGAGAAGGAACTGCGGGGAGAAGAAATGGGAATTTGGGGTGAAAAACCAGGATTTTGGGAAAAAAATGAAAAAAAAAAGGAAATTTGGGGGGAAAATAATCGGGATTTTGGGAAAAAAATGGAAATTTGGGGGAAAAAAAAACCCTGGATTTTGGGGGGACACAAACGGGAACAGCGCCCCCAGCGCCGCCTCCAGGCCGGAGAAGGAACTGCAGGCAGAAGAAATGGAAATTTGGGGTGAAAAATTGGGATTTTGGGAAAAAAATGGAAAAAAAAAGGGGAAGGAGGAAGGATGGAAATTTGGGGGAAAAAATAATCGGGATTTTGGGAAAAAACCCCACGTGGTTTTTGGGGACACAAACGGGAACAGCGCCCCCTGCAGGAGGGAGAAGGAACTGCAGGGAGGGAAAGAATCCGATTGTGGGGGGAAAAATTGGGATTTTGGGAAAAAATGGGAATTTGGGGGGAAAATGAGAGGAAATTTTGGGGAAAAAAGGGGATTTTGGGAAAAAGGGGGATTTGGGCTGGGGCAAACGGGAACAGCGCCCCCAGCGCCGCCTCCAGGCCCGAAAAGGAACTGTGTGGAGGGAAAAGAATCCCATTTTGGGGGGAAAAACCGCGATTTTGGGAAAAAATGGAAATTTGGGGGAAAAGAGAGGAAATTTGGGTGAAAAAAGAGGATTTGGGGGGAGACAAACGGGAACAGCGCCACCTCCAGGTCAGAGAAAGAACTGCAGGGACAGAAAAGAATCCAATTGTGGGGGGAAAAATTGGGATTTTGGGAAAAAAAAGGAAAAAAAAAGAAATTTGGGGGAAAAATAACCGGGATTCTGGGAAAAAAATGGAAATTTGGGGGAAAAAAACCCCTGGAATTTGGGGTGAAAAAAAGGGGATTTTGGGGGACACAAACGGGAACAGCGCCCCCTGCAGGCCGGAGAAGGAACTGCAGGGAGGGAAAGAATCCGATTTTGGGGTGAAAAACCGGGATTTTGGGAAAAAATGGGAATTGGGGGGAAAATGAGAGGAAATTTTGGGGAAAAAAAGGGGATTTTGGGAAAAAGGGGGATTTGGGCTGGGACAAACGGGAACAGCGCCCCCCTGCAGGCGGGAGAAGGAACTGCAGGGAGGGAAAAGAATCCGATTTTGGGGGGAAAAAATGGAAATTTGGGGAAAAAATAAATGGGATTTGGGGGGGAAAAATAAATGGGATATGAGGAAAAAATAAAGGGGATTTGGGGGAAAAATTATTGGGATTTTGGGAAAAAATAAAGGGGATTTGGGGAAAAAAGAAAGGGGATTTTAGGGGAGAAAATGAAGGGGATTTGGGGAAAAATAATTGGGATTTTGGGAAAAATAACTGGGATTTGGGGGGAAAATAATCGGGATTTAGGGGGGAAAATAAATGGGATTTGGGGAAAAAATTAATGGGAATTGGGGGAAAATAAATGGGATTTGGGGGGAAAAAATAATCGGGATTTTGGAAAAAAAATCGGGATTTTAGGGGAAAAATAATTGGGATTTTAGGAGAAAAAATAAATGGGATTTTGGGAGAAATAACTGGGATTTTAGGGGAAAAAAATCGGGATTTTGGGAAAAATAAATGGGATTTTGGGGGAAAAATAATCGGGATTTTGGGAAAAATAATCGGGATTTTAGGGGAAAAAAATAAATGGGATTTGGGGGGAAAATAACCGGGATTTTAGGGGAAAAAAAATCGGGATTTTGGGAAAAATAAATCGGATTTGGGGGGAAAAATAATCGGGATTTGGGGGAAAAACAATTGGGATTTTGGGGGGAAAATAATTGGGATTTGGGGAAAAATAATCGGGATTTTAGGGGAAAAATAATCGGGATTTTAGGGGAAAAATAATCGGGATTTTGGGGGAAAAAAATAAATGGGATTTGGGGGGAAAAATAATCGGGATTTTGGGAAAATAATTGGGATTTTGGGGGGAAAATAATCGGGATTTTGGGGGAAAAAATAATCGGGATTTTGGAAAAAAAAATCGGGATTTTGGGGGGAAAATAATCAGGATTTGGGGGGAAAATAACCGGGATTTTAGGGGAAAAATAAATGGGATTTTGGGAAAAAATAAATCGGATTTTGGGGGAAAAATAATCGGGATTTTGGAAAAAAAATCGGGATTTTAGGGGAAAAATGATCGGGAATTGGGAAAAATATAAATGGGATTTGGGGGGAAAAATAAATGGGATTTGGGAAAAATAATCGGGATTTGGGGGAAAAATAATTGGGATTTTGGGGGGAAAATAATTGGGATTTTGGGGGAAAAATAATCGGGATTTTGGGGAAAAATAATCGGGATTTTAGGGGAAAAATAATCGGGATTTTAGGGGTAAAAATCCCCAAGAATTTGGGTGAAAACCCCCAGGATTTGGGGGAAAAAAGGGAATTTTGGGGGAAGAAATTGGGATTTTGGGAAAATAACCGGGATTTTAGGGGGAAAAATAATCGGGATTTGGGGAAAAATAATTGGGATTTTAAGGGGAAAATAATCAGAATTTTGGGAGAAATAATTGGGATTTGGGGGGGAAAAATAATTGGGATTTGGGGGAAAAATAATCGGGATTTTGGGAAAAATAAATGGGATTTTGGGGGAAAAATAATCGGGATTTTAGGGGAAAAATAATCCGGATTTTGGAAAAAAAAAATCGGGATTTTAGGGGAAAAATGATCGGGAATTGGGAAAAATATAAATGGGATTTGGGGGGAAAAATAAATGGGATTTGGGAAAAATAATCGGGATTTGGGGGGGAAAATAATTGGGATTTTGGGAAAAATAATCGGGATTTTAGGGGAAAAATAATCGGGATTTTAGGGGGGAAAATAATTGGGATTTTGGGAAAAATAATCGAGATTTTAGGGGAAAAATAATCGGGATTTTAGGGGTAAAAATCCCCAAGAATTTGGGTGAAAACCCCCAGGATTTGGGGGAAAAAAGGGAATTTTGGGGGAAGAAATTGGGATTTTGGGAAAATAACCGGGATTTTAGGGGGAAAAATAATTGGGATTTTAAGGGGAAAATAATTGGGATTTTAAGGGGAAAATAATCAGAATTTTGGGAGAAATAATTGGGATTTTAGGGGAAAAATAATCGGGATTTTGGGAGAAATAATCGGATTTTGGGAAAAATAAATGGGATTTTGGGAAAAATAAATGGGATTTTGGGGGAAAAATAATCGGGATTTTGGAAAAAAAAATCGGGATTTTAGGGGAAAAATGATCGGGAATTGGGAAAAATATAAATGGGATTTGGGGGGAAAAATAAATGGGATTTGGGAAAAATAATCGGGATTTGGGGGAAAAATAATTGGGATTTTGGGGGGAAAATAATTGGGATTTTGGGGGAAAAATAATCGGGATTTTGGGAAAAATAAATGGGATTTGGGGGGAAAAATAATCGGGATTTTGGGAAAAATAATCGGGATTTTGGGGGAAAAATAATCGGGATTTTAGGAGAAAATAAATAGGATTTGGGGGAAAAATAAATGGGATCTTGGGAAAAATAAATGGGATTTGGGGGAAAATAATTGGGATTTTGGGAAAAAAATCGGGATTTGGGGGTAAATAACCGGATTTTAGGGGAAAATATTCGGGATTTAGGGGGAAAAATAATCGGGATTTTGGGAAAAATAATTGGGATTTGGGGGGAAAAAAAATCGGAATTTTAGGGGAAAAAATAAATGGGATTTGGGGGAAAAATAATCGGGATTTTAGGGGAAAAATGATCGGGAATTGGGAAAAATATAAATGGGATTTGGGGGGAAAAATAAATTGGGATTTTGGGAAAAATAATCGGGATTTGGGGGAAAATAATCGAGATTTTAGGGGAAAAATAATCGGGATTTTAGGGGTAAAAATCCCCAAGAATTTGGGTGAAAACCCCCAGGATTTGGGGGAAAAAAAGGGAATTTTGGGGGAAGAAATTGGGATTTTGGGAAAATAACCGGGATTTTAGGGGAAAAATAATCGGGATTTGGGGAAAAATAATTGGGATTTTAAGGGGAAAATAATCAGAATTTTGGGAGAAATAATTGGGATTTGGGGGGAAAAATAATCGGGATTTGGGGGAAAAATAATCGGGATTTTAGGGGAAAAATGATCGGGAATTGGGAAAAATAATCGGGATTTTAGGGGAAAAATAATCGGGATTTTGGGAGAAATAATCGGGATTTTGGAAAAAATAATCGAGATTTTAGGGGGAAAATAATCGGGATTTTAGGGGAAAATAATCGGGATTTTGGGGGGAAAATAATTGGGATTTTAGGGGAAAAATAATCGGGATTTTAGGGGTAAAAATCCCCAAGAATTTGGGTGAAAACCCCCAGGATTTGGGGGAAAAAAGGGAATTTTGGGGGAAGAAATTGGGATTTTGGGAAAATAATCGGGTTGGGATGAGAAATCAGAAATTTCAGAATAATGCAAGTTATTATAATAAAGGTATAAATTTAAATATTAATCTCTATTTTTTATTTTGTTTTCATTTTAATTTAATTTGTTATTTATTCTTATTTTTATTTTTTACTCTTTATTTATTCCTATTTTTATTTTTACTCTATATCTACATAATATAAAACCAAAATATCTGTAAATTTATAAAATTAAAAAATACTTTTAATTTTAATTTGAATATTAATTTCTATTTTTTTGTTTGTTTTGTTTTAATTTCTGTTTTGGTTTTTTAATATTTATTTTATTTTATTTCCAGTCTAATTTAATTTTTTAAATTTTGTTTTTATATTTATTTTCAAAAAAATTCATTTAAATTTAAATTTAGGCTTTAATTTATTTTTAATTTAATTTCGTTTTTTAAATTTGATTTTTATTTTAATTTTTATGGTTTTGTTTGTTTGTATTTTTATTTCTATTTTGTTTTTGTCTTTATATTTTTAATTTGTATTTTTTCTTCAATTTTAATTTTAATATTTTTTTCAGTAATTTTTAAAATTTGGTTTTTTATATTTCATTTCAAAAAACTTATTTAAATTTAAACTTTAATTTATTTTTTAATTTCATTTCATTTTTAAAATTTGATTTTTATTTTAATTTTTATTGTTTTGTTTATTTGTATTTTTATTTCTATTTTGTTTTTGTCTTTATATTTTTAATTTGTATTTTTCTTCAATTTTAATTTTAATATTTTTTTCAGTAATTTTTAAAATTTTGTTTTATATTTTATTTCAAAAAACTTATGTAAATTTAAACTTTAATTTATTTTTAAATTTCATTTCATTTTTAAAATTTTATTTTTATTTTTATTTTTTGTTTTGTTTGTTTGTATTTTTATTTCGATTTTATTTTTGTCAATTTTAATATTTTTTTCATTAATTTTTAAAATTTTCTTTTTATATTTCCTTTCAAAAAAATTATTTAAATTTAAATTTAAACTTTATTTTTAATTTAATTTCATTTTTAAAATTTTATTTTTTTGTTTTGTTTATTTGTACTTTTATTTCGATTTTCTTTTTGTCTTTATATTTTTAATTTGTGTTTTCCTTCAATTTTAATTTTAATATTTTTTCATTAATTTTTAAAATTTTCGTTTTATATTTCCTTTCAAAAAATTTATTTAAATTTAAATTTAAACTTTATTTTTAATTTAATTTCATTTTTAAAATTTTATTTTTTTGTTTTGTTTATTTGTACTTTTATTTCGATTTTATTTTGGTCTTTATATTTTTAATTTGTGTTTTCCTTCAATTTTAATTTTAATATTTTTTTCATTAATTTTTGAAATTTTCTTTTTATATTTCATTTCAAAAAATTTATTTAAATTTAAACTTTATTTTTAAATTTAATTTCATTTTTAAAATTTTATTTTTTATTTTTATTTTTTGTTTTGTTTGTTTGTATTTTTATTTCTATTTTATTTTTGTCTTTATATTTTTAATTTGTGTTTTCCTTCAATTTTAATTTTAATAATTTTTTCATTAATTTTTAAAATTTTCTTTTTATATTTCCTTTCAAAAAATTTATTTAAATTTAAATTTAAACTTTATTTTTAATTTAATTTCATTTTTTAAATTTTTTTGTTTTGTTTTGTTTTGTTTATTTGTATTTTTATTTCGATTTTATTTTATATTTATTATTATTATTTTATTTTTATTTATTATTATATTTTTAATTTGTGTTTTCCTTCAATTTCAATTTTAATTTCTTTTAATTTCTTCTAATTTTTTAGTTTAAATTTAATTCATTTTAACGTTAGCTCTTATGTTTTATTTCTCTTTTTAAATTTGTTTTATTTTTTCATTTTTATCTTCGCTCCTTTCTATTTTTTATCTCCATTTCATTTTCACCTTTATATTTTTAATCCTCATTTTTCCCTAATTTCAACTTCAATTTTTCAAATCTAAATTTCTCTTTAAATTCATTTTTAATTTCGATTTCATTTCGATCTCACCCCCAGCTCCGTCTCTCCGCTCCCATCCTTGGCTCCGATCTCCCGGAACGTTCCGGAAGCGCCGGGAACCCCCCGGGCTTTTATCCGGCCCCGGCCCCGCCCCCGGGGCCAAATTCCAACTTTTCCATGGAATTCCGCGGCAATTTATGACCTTTTATGGCTTTAATGCCCATATATGGAATTTATTGCCTTTTATGGCATTTATGCCCATATATGGAATTTATTGCCTTTTATGGCATTTATGCCCTTATATGGAATTTATGACCTTTTATGGATTAAATGTCCTTTCATGGGTTAATGTCCATTTCTGTTTTTACCACCTTTTACAAACTTATATGAGATTTATGCCCTTTTATGGATTTTTGACCTTTTATGGCTTTAATGCCCATATATGGAATTTATGCCCTTTTATGGCTTTAATGCCCATATATGGAATTTATTGCCTTTTATGGATTAAATGTCCTTTCATGGGTTAATGTCCATTTCTGTTTTTACCACCTTTTACAAACTTATATGAGATTTATGCCCTTTTATGGATTTTTGACCTTTTATCGCATTTATGCCCATATATGGAATTTATTACCTTTTATGGCTTTAATGCCCATATATGGAATTTATTACCTTTTATAGCATTTATGACCTTATATGGATTAAATGTCCATTTCTGTTTTTACCACCTTTTACAAACTTATATGAGATTTATGCCCTTTTATGGATTTTTGACCTTTTATGGCATTTATGCCCATATATGGAATTTATTACCTTTTATGGCATTTATGCCCATATATGGAATTTATGACCTTTTATGGATTAAATGTCCTTTCATGGGTTAATGTCCATTTCTGTTTTTACGAACTTTTACAAACTTATATGAGATTTATGCCCTTTTATGGATTTTTGACCTTTTATGGCTTTAATGCCCATATATGGAATTTATTGCCTTTTATGGCATTTATGACCTTATATGGATTAAATGTCCATTTCTGTTTTTACCACCTCTTACAAACTTATATGAGATTTATGCCCCTTTTATGGATTTTTGACCTTTTATGGCATTTGTGCCCATATATGGAATTTATTGCCTTTTATGGCTTTAATGCCCATATATGGAATTTATTACCTTTTATGGCATTTATGACCTTATATGGATTAAATGTCCTTTCATGGGTTTAATGTCCATTTCTGTTTTTACCACTTTTTACAAACTTATATGAGATTTATGCCCATTTATGGATTTTTGACCTTTTATGGCTTTAATGCCCATATATGGAATTTATTGCCTTTTATGGCTTTAATGCCCATATATGGAATTTATTGCCTTTTATGGCATTTATGACCTTATATGGATTAAATGTCCATTTCTGTTTTTACCACCTTTTACAAACTTATAGGAGATTTATGCCCATTTATGGATTTTTGACCTTTTATGGCATTTATGCCCATATATGGAATTTATTGCCTTTTATGGCATTTATGCCCATATATGGAATTTATTGCCTTTTATGGCATTTATGACCTTATATGGAATTTATTGCCTTTTTATGGATTAAATGTCCTTTCATGGGTTTAATGCCCATTTCTGTTTTTACCACCTTTTACAAACTTATATGAGATTTATGCCCTTTTATGGATTTTTGACCTTTTATGGCATTTATGCCCATATATGGAATTTATTGCCTTTTATGGCATTTATGCCCCTTTTATGGCATTTATGCCCCTTTATGGAATTTATGCCCTTTTATGGTATTTACAACCTTTCATGGGTTTAATGTCCATTTCTGTTTTTACGAACTTTCACAAACTTATATGAGATTTATGCCCATTTATGGATTTTTGACCTTTTATGGCATTTATGCCCATATATGGAATTTATGACCTTTTATGGATTAAATCTCCTTTCATGGGTTTAATGTCCATTTCTGTTTTTTACCACCTTTTACAAACTTATATGAGATTTATGCCCTTTTATGGATTTTTGACCTCTTATGGTGGTTGGATTTGGGGTCTCCAGGTTGGATTTTGGGGTTTCTGGTTGTATTTGGGGTCTCCAGGTTGGATTTTGGGGTCTCCAGGTTGGATTTTGGGGTCTCCAGGGGTGGATTTTGGGGTCTCCAGGTTGGATTTTGGGGTTTCTGGTTGTATTTGGGGTCTCCAGGTTGGATTTTGGGGTCTCCAGGTTGGATTTTGGGGTTTCTGGTTTTATTTGGGGTCTCCAGGTTGGATTTTGGGGTTTCTGGTTGTATTTGGGGTCTCCAGGTTGGATTTTTGGGGTCTCCAGGTTGGATTTTGGGGTTTCTGGTTTTATTTGGGGTCTCCAGGTTGGATTTTGGGGTTTCTGGTTGTATTTGGGGTCTCCAGGTTGGATTTTGGGGTTTCTGGTTGGATTTTGGGGGCTCCAGGTTGGATTTTGGGGTTTCTGGTTTTATTTGGGGGCTCCAGGTTGGATTTTGGGGTTTCTGGTTGTATTTGGGGTCTCCAGGTTGGATTTTGGGGTCTCCAGGTTGGATTTTGGGGGTCCCAGGTCGGAGTTTTGGGGTA
>JAYKTQ010000221.1:5000-70977 GCA_036010785.1 Ammospiza maritima maritima
CTAACCCTAACCCTAACCCTAACCCTAACCCTAACCCTAACCCTAACCCTAACCCTAACCCTAACCCTAACCCTAACCCTAACCCTAACCCTAACCCTAACCCTAACCCTAACCCTAACCCTAACCCTAACCCTAACCCTAACCCTAACCCTAACCCTAACCCTAACCCTAACCCTAACCCTAACCCTAACCCTAACCCTAACCCTAACCCTAACCCTAACCCTAACCCTAACCCTAACCCTAACCCTAACCCTAACCCTAACCCTAACCCTAACCCTAACCCTAACCCTAACCCTAACCCTAACCCTAACCCTAACCCTAACCCTAACCCTAACCCTAACCCTAACCCTAACCCTAACCCTAACCCTAACCCTAACCCTAACCCTAACCCTAACCCTAACCCTAACCCTAACCCTAACCCTAACCCTAACCCTAACCCTAACCCTAACCCTAACCCTAACCCTAACCCTAACCCTAACCCTAACCCTAACCCTAACCCTAACCCTAACCCTAACCCTAACCCTAACCCTAACCCTAACCCTAACCCTAACCCTAACCCTAACCCTAACCCTAACCCTAACCCTAACCCTAACCCTAACCCTAACCCTAACCCTAACCCTAACCCTAACCCTAACCCTAACCCTAACCCTAACCCTAACCCTAACCCTAACCCTAACCCTAACCCTAACCCTAACCCTAACCCTAACCCTAACCCTAACCCTAACCCTAACCCTAACCCTAACCCTAACCCTAACCCTAACCCTAACCCTAACCCTAACCCTAACCCTAACCCTAACCCTAACCCTAACCCTAACCCTAACCCTAACCCTAACCCTAACCCTAACCCTAACCCTAACCCTAACCCTAACCCTAACCCTAACCCTAACCCTAACCCTAACCCTAACCCTAACCCTAACCCTAACCCTAACCCTAACCCTAACCCTAACCCTAACCCTAACCCTAACCCTAACCCTAACCCTAACCCTAACCCTAACCCTAACCCTAACCCTAACCCTAACCTAACCCTAACCCTAACCCTAACCCTAACCCTAACCCTAACCCTAACCCTAACCCTAACCCTAACCCTAACCCTAACCCTAACCCTAACCCTAACCCTAACCCTAACCCTAACCCTAACCCTAACCCTAACCCTAACCCTAACCCTAACCCTAACCCTAACCCTAACCCTAACCCTAACCCTAACCCTAACCCTAACCCTAACCCTAACCCTAACCCTAACCCTAACCCTAACCCTAACCCTAACCCTAACCCTAACCCTAACCCTAACCCTAACCCTAACCCTAACCCTAACCCTAACCCTAACCCTAACCCTAACCCTAACCCTAACCCTAACCCTAACCCTAACCCTAACCCTAACCCTAACCCTAACCCTAACCCTAACCCTAACCCTAACCCTAACCCTAACCCTAACCCTAACCCTAACCCTAACCCTAACCCTAACCCTAACCCTAACCCTAACCCTAACCCTAACCCTAACCCTAACCCTAACCCTAACCCTAACCCTAACCCTAACCCTAACCCTAACCCTAACCCTAACCCTAACCCTAACCCTAACCCTAACCCTAACCCTAACCCTAACCCTAACCCTAACCCTAACCCTAACCCTAACCCTAACCCTAACCCTAACCCTAACCCTAACCCTAACCCTAACCCTAACCCTAACCCTAACCCTAACCCTAACCCTAACCCTAACCCTAACCCTAACCCTAACCCTAACCCTAACCCTAACCCTAACCCTAACCCTAACCCTAACCCTAACCCTAACCCTAACCCTAACCCTAACCCTAACCCTAACCCTAACCCTAACCCTAACCCTAACCCTAACCCTAACCCTAACCCTAACCCTAACCCTAACCCTAACCCTAACCCTAACCCTAACCCTAACCCTAACCCTAACCCTAACCCTAACCCTAACCCTAACCCTAACCCTAACCCTAACCCTAACCCTAACCCTAACCCTAACCCTAACCCTAACCCTAACCCTAACCCTAACCCTAACCCTAACCCTAACCCTAACCCTAACCCTAACCCTAACCCTAACCCTAACCCTAACCCTAACCCTAACCCTAACCCTAACCCTAACCCTAACCCTAACCCTAACCCTAACCCTAACCCTAACCCTAACCCTAACCCTAACCCTAACCCTAACCCTAACCCTAACCCTAACCCTAACCCTAACCCTAACCCTAACCCTAACCCTAACCCTAACCCTAACCCTAACCCTAACCCTAACCCTAACCCTAACCCTAACCCTAACCCTAACCCTAACCCTAACCCTAACCCTAACCCTAACCCTAACCCTAACCCTAACCCTAACCCTAACCCTAACCCTAACCCTAACCCTAACCCTAACCCTAACCCTAACCCTAACCCTAACCCTAACCCTAACCCTAACCCTAACCCTAACCCTAACCCTAACCCTAACCCTAACCCTAACCCTAACCCTAACCCTAACCCTAACCCTAACCCTAACCCTAACCCTAACCCTAACCCTAACCCTAACCCTAACCCTAACCCTAACCCTAACCCTAACCCTAACCCTAACCCTAACCCTAACCCTAACCCTAACCCTAACCCTAACCCTAACCCTAACCCTAACCCTAACCCTAACCCTAACCCTAACCCTAACCCTAACCCTAACCCTAACCCTAACCCTAACCCTAACCCTAACCCTAACCCTAACCCTAACCCTAACCCTAACCCTAACCCTAACCCTAACCCTAACCCTAACCCTAACCCTAACCCTAACCCTAACCCTAACCCTAACCCTAACCCTAACCCTAACCCTAACCCTAACCCTAACCCTAACCCTAACCCTAACCCTAACCCTAACCCTAACCCTAACCCTAACCCTAACCCTAACCCTAACCCTAACCCTAACCCTAACCCTAACCCTAACCCTAACCCTAACCCTAACCCTAACCCTAACCCTAACCCTAACCCTAACCCTAACCCTAACCCTAACCCTAACCCTAACCCTAACCCTAACCCTAACCCTAACCCTAACCCTAACCCTAACCCTAACCCTAACCCTAACCCTAACCCTAACCCTAACCCTAACCCTAACCCTAACCCTAACCCTAACCCTAACCCTAACCCTAACCCTAACCCTAACCCTAACCCTAACCCTAACCCTAACCCTAACCCTAACCCTAACCCTAACCCTAACCCTAACCCTAACCCTAACCCTAACCCTAACCCTAACCCTAACCCTAACCCTAACCCTAACCCTAACCCTAACCCTAACCCTAACCCTAACCCTAACCCTAACCCTAACCCTAACCCTAACCCTAACCCTAACCCTAACCCTAACCCTAACCCTAACCCTAACCCTAACCCTAACCCTAACCCTAACCCTAACCCTAACCCTAACCCTAACCCTAACCCTAACCCTAACCCTAACCCTAACCCTAACCCTAACCCTAACCCTAACCCTAACCCTAACCCTAACCCTAACCCTAACCCTAACCCTAACCCTAACCCTAACCCTAACCCTAACCCTAACCCTAACCCGGTACCCCAACCCGGTACCCCAACCCGGTACCCCAACCCGGTACCCCAACCCGGTACCCCAACCCGGTACCCCAACCCGGTACCCCAACCCGGTACCCCAACCCGGTACCCCAACCCGGTACCCCAACCCTAACCCGGTACCCCAACCCGGTACCCCAACCCGGTACCCCAACCCTAACCCGGTACCCCAACCCGGTACCCCAACCCTAACCCGGTACCCCAACCCGGTACCCCAACCCGGTACCCCAACCCGGTACCCCAACCCGGTACCCCAACCCGGTACCCCAACCCGGTACCCCAACCCGGTACCCCAACCCTAACCCGGTACCCCAACCCGGTACCCCAACCCGGTACCCCAACCCTAACCCGGTACCCCAACCCGGTACCCCAACCCTAACCCGGTACCCCAACCCGGTACCCCAACCCGGTACCCCAACCCGGTACCCCAACCCTAACCCTAACCCGGTACCCCAACCCGGTACCCCAACCCGGTACCCCAACCCTAACCCTAACCCGGTACCCCAACCCGGTACCCCAACCCGGTACCCCAACCCGGTACCCCAACCCGGTACCCCAACCCTAACCCTAACCCGGTACCCCAACCTGGTACCCCAACCCGGTACCCCAACCCGGTACCCCAACCCTAACCCTAACCCGGTACCCCAACCCTAAGCCGGTACCCCAACCCTAAGCCGGTACCCCAACCCTAAGCCGGTACCCCAACCCTAAGCTGGTACCCCAACCCTAAGCCGGTACCCCAACCCTAAGCCGGTACCCCAACCCTAACCCTAACCCTAGTACTCCTGAAGAAAATGAGTACTCTGGAAAAAAACATACTCCTGAAAAGATGGGTACTCTGGGGGAAAAGGTACTCCTGACAACAATAGTACTTAGGGTTAGGGATTAGGGTTCGGGATTGGGGTTAGGGTTAGGGCCTGGGGTTAGGGCAGGGGATTGGGGATGAGATGTTGGGGTACTGATTAGGGTTAGGGCAGGGAAAAGGGGATGGGGGTGGCAGCAGCTCGGGGAGGACTAATTAGGGTTAGGTCAGGGAAAGGGGGATGCTGATGGCACTAATTATTAGGTGTGGGGTGCAAATCCTAGGTGACAGCAACCCTAATTGTTAAAATTAATCGGCAAACTAACCCTGATCCAAGATGGCGGCCCCCACGTGGTCACGTGATTCTTTTCCAAGATGGCGCCGTCCACGCTGTCACGTGGCTTCCGGCAACAACATGGCGGCGCCCAGTGGTAGCTTCCGGCAACAACATGGCGGCGCCCAGTGGTAGCTTCCGGCAACAACATGGCGGCGCCCAGTGGTAGCTTCCGGCAACATGGCGGCGCCCAGGGTTGGCTTCCGGTGATAGCAAGATGGCGGCGCCCAGGAGAGCACGTGGTACGGGAACAATATGGCGGCGCCCATAGACATGACGTCACTTCCGGTAAAATGGCGGCCGGCCGGGACCGGATTTTTTTTCCCGGGTTTTGGGGGTTTTTTGGGGGTTGCTGAGGGTCCCGGTGCCCGCGGAGTGCTACTCCGGTTCGCGTGCGGCCGGCGGCGTGGCGGGGGGCGGCTTCTGGGGCGCGGGACGGGTGTCGGATTTTCGATTGGGCAGTGGAAAGGACGGCTATGCCTTGCGGGGGGGTCCTTCCGTGCGTGTGTCGCTCTCGTGACGTCAGGCAGTCGCGCTGTGTGCAGTGTGGCGCTGCGGACGGCAGGGGGCGCTGTAATGGGGTGCTGTAATTGCACTATGCCGGGTGGGACAGCAGGTGGCGCTGTTTCAGCGCTGCGCGGGGGTGGTGGAGAACAGGGAGTGCGTGGGTGGTGATGGGAGGCGGCGCGCTGGCGGGGGTGGGGCAGCTAGGGGCGGGGGGACAACAGGGGGCGGCCGCTTGGGTACTGGGGGACGGCAGCTGGGCGCGGGGTGCTTGCCGATGGGGGTGGTGTGCAGGGCGGGGGGAGCTTGCGTGAGGGGGTGGCAGCAGCTCGGTGGGGGGGACTAATTACTGGGTGGGTGCTTGGGGACTGGGTGGTGCTGCCTGGGGATAGGTGTCACTGATCAGGCTTGATTGGTGGCAGCTGGGGGAAAAGGTACTCCTGACAACAATAGTACTTAGGGTTAGGGATTAGGGTTCGGGATTGGGGTTAGGGTTAGGGCCTGGGGTTAGGGCAGGGGATTGGGGATGAGATGTTGGGGTACTGATTAGGGTTAGGGCAGGGAAAAGGGGATGGGGGTGGCAGCAGCTCGGGGAGGACTAATTAGGGTTAGGTCAGGGAAAGGGGGATGCTGATGGCACTAATTATTAGGTGTGGGGTGCAAATCCTAGGTGACAGCAACCCTAATTGTTAAAATTAATCGGCAAACTAACCCTGATCCAAGATGGCGGCCCCCACGTGGTCACGTGATTCTTTTCCAAGATGGCGCCGTCCACGCTGTCACGTGGCTTCCGGCAACAACATGGCGGCGCCCAGTGGTAGCTTCCGGCAACAACATGGCGGCGCCCAGTGGTAGCTTC
Organism: Ammospiza maritima maritima; assembly: GCA_036010785.1. Taxonomy (NCBI): domain Eukaryota; kingdom Metazoa; phylum Chordata; class Aves; order Passeriformes; family Passerellidae; genus Ammospiza; species Ammospiza maritima. Next base: position 11,052 of record JAYKTQ010000221.1, read on the forward strand.
CGGCAACAACATGGCGGCGCCCAGTGGTAGCTTCCGGCAACATGGCGGCGCCCAGGGTTGGCTTCCGGTGATAGCAAGATGGCGGCGCCCAGGAGAGCACGTGGTACGGGAACAATATGGCGGCGCCCATAGACATGACGTCACTTCCGGTAAAATGGCGGCCGGCCGGGACCGGATTTTTTTTTCCGGGTTTTGGGGGTTTTTTGGGGGTTGCTGAGGGTCCCGGTGCCCGCGGAGTGCTACTCCGGTTCGCGTGCGGCCGGCGGCGTGGCGGGGGGCGGCTTCTGGGGCGCGGGACGGGTGTCGGATTTTCGATTGGGCAGTGGAAAGGACGGCTATGCCTTGCGGGGGGGTCCTTCCGTGCGTGTGTCGCTCTCGTGACGTCAGGCAGTCGCGCTGTGTGCAGTGTGGCGCTGCGGACGGCAGGGGGCGCTGTAATGGGGTGCTGTAATTGCACTATGCCGGGTGGGACAGCAGGTGGCGCTGTTTCAGCGCTGCGCGGGGGTGGTGGAGAACAGGGAGTGCGTGGGTGGTGATGGGAGGCGGCGCGCTGGCGGGGGTGGGGCAGCTAGGGGCGGGGGGACAACAGGGGGCGGCCGCTTGGGTACTGGGGGACGGCAGCTGGGCGCGGGGTGCTTGCCGATGGGGGTGGTGTGCAGGGCGGGGGGAGCTTGCGTGAGGGGGTGGCAGCAGCTCGGTGGGGGGGACTAATTACTGGGTGGGTGCTTGGGGACTGGGTGGTGCTGCCTGGGGATAGGTGTCACTGATCAGGCTTGATTGGTGGCAGCTGGGGGGGGTGCTAATTAGGAGTGGGTTAGGGTTACTATATACTATATATAAAAAAGAAGAAAAACTATATGTCTGGTGCAGCAGTAGAAACTTTCAGGCTCCCGGGGAGTAAATGCTTTGTTTTATAATTTTTATTTTTTTTTGCTTTACTCCCCGGGAGCCTGAAAGTTTCTACTGCTGCTTTTTTTAAACTAAAGCTAGAAAGGAAAACAAAGTTATAAATAGAGAGAAAGAGAAAGAGAGAGAGAAAAGAAAGAGAAGAGACAGAAAAAGAGAAATAAGACAGACAGAAGAAAAAAGTCAAAGAGAAGACAGAGAGAAAAGAAAAATGGAGACAAGAGAGAGAAAAGAGAAAAAGAGAGAGAAAAGAAGAAAGGAGCTGGACATAGAGAAAAAGAAAGGAGAGAAGAGAGAGAAAATAGAGAAGAGAGAGACAGAAAAGAAGACAGAGAGAGACAGAAAGACAAAAAGAGAGACAGAAGAAAAGACAGAAAAAAGAACACAGAGAAAAAGAAGACAGACAGACAAAGAAAACAGAGAGAGAGAGAAACCAAGACAGAGACAGAAAAGGAGGGTGGAAAAACTGAAGAACAGGAGTTAAAAGGAAAAAAAAGTGGTTAAGATTAGAGTTACAGCAAAAACTCAGGGTAGAGTGAAAAAGGAAAAGACTAAGAGCAAAAAAAAGACAAACCAAGGAAAAGGAGAACACAGACAGAAAAAGAAGCAAGAAGAGCACAGGTGAAAGTTGAAAAGAAATAAGGTGCAAAGTAGAGAGAGAAATAAAACAGTTACAGAAGCAAGACAGCATCAGAAAGAGTGAGAAACAGAAACAAAGTGTGGGAGACAGATGGAAGTTAAATTAAAAATAGAACAGGAAAGTAAGGAGCAAAAGGAAGAAACACAGAGGAAAGAAATTACAAAACCACACCAAAAAAAGACAGGAGCCATGGGGGGAGGGGGGGGGGGGGTTTAGGGAAGGGCAGGGGGTATCTTTATTAGGGGTGATTCAACTTTATTACATGAAATCAGCAAAAGACATAGAAACACTGTATACAAATGCAAACGCAGATACAATCCATAGACACGACAATAAAATCTAGTTCACATACAAGGCAATACAAGGCAATACAAGGCAATACAAGGCAATACAAGGCAATACAAGGCAATACAAGGCAATACAAGGCAATACAAGGCAATACAAGGCAATACAAGGCAATACAAGGCAATACAAGGCAATACAAGGCAATACAAGGCAATACAAGGCAATACAAGGCAATACAAGGCAATACAAGGCAATACAAGGCAATACAAGGCAATACAAGGCAATACAAGGCAATACAAAGATTGATAACCTTGTGCTATTTACATTGCATGTTAATTTATGGTTACATGAAACCCAAAACAACAAAACCACAGAAAAAACAAACACTCACCTACCACAGACACTCTCTTCAAATAGCACACAAACCCACCAGCCCTCTCACCAAAACTACTAAATTAAACCCCAACAATCATAGGTCCTCGGGAACGTGGTTCCCGGGAGGCTCCAAAAAATCCTCCTGCCTGACGAAAACCCCGGTCCCTGGCCGTTCCGTGCCCAAACTTTGGCGATGAACGTCGCCTCGCAGACCGACCGGGACCGAGGAAAAAAAAACCCAGCCGGGGGGAAAAAAAAAAAAAAACCCCGGCTGGGGATTTTTTATTCTAAATTTAAAAATGAGTTGAAAAACCTGAAAAGCAAACAGCATACAAGGTTACAACCCTAGAGCCCTTCAACACACACACAAACCCACACGGACTCTCACCTCAACCGCTCTGCTAACCCTCAGCACACATCCACACCGCTCCTCGGGAACGTGGTTCCCGGGAGCCTCCAAAAAAATCCTCCTGCCTGACGAAAACCCCGGTCCCTGGCCGTTCCGTGCCCAAACTTTGGCGATGAACGTCGCCTCGCGGACCGACCGGGACCGAGGAAAAAAAAAACCCAGCCGGGGGGAAAAAAAAAAAACCCCCCGGCTGGGGATTTTTTATTCTAAATTTAAAAATGAGTTGAAAAACCTGAAAAGCAAACAGCATACAGGGTTACAACCCTAGAGCCCTTCAACACACACACAAACCCACACGGACTCTCACCTCAACCGCTCTGCTAACCCTCAGCACACATCCACACCGCTCCTCGGGAACGTGGTTCCCGGGAGCCTCCAAAAAAATCCTCCTGCCTGACGAAAACCCCGGTCCCTGGCCGTTCCGTGCCCAAACTTTGGCGATGAACGTCGCCTCGCGGACCGACCGGGACCGAGGAAAAAAAAACCCAGCCGGGGGGAAAAAAAAAAAAACCCCCCGGCTGGGGATTTTTTATTCTAAATTTAAAAATGAGTTGAAAAACCTGAAAAGCAAACAGCATACAAGGTTACAACCCTAGAGCCCTTCAACACACACACAAACCCACACGGACTCTCACCTCAACCGCTCTGCTAACCCTCAGCACACATCCACACCGCTCCTCGGGAACGTGGTTCCCGGGAGCCTCCAAAAAAATCCTCCTGCCTGACGAAAACCCCGGTCCCTGGCCGTTCCGTGCCCAAACCTTGGCGATGAACGTCGCCTCGCAGACCGACCGGGACCGAGGAAAAAAAAACCCAGCCGGGGGGAAAAAAAAAAAAAACCCCCGGCTGGGGATTTTTTATTCTAAATTTAAAAATGAGTTGAAAAACCTGAAAAGCACAAGTCACACACACAAGGTTAAATCCACTCACCCTGTGCTCACACACACAGAGACAAGCAGACACAGACAAACACAGCCACAGGCTCTCACACAAGCTCACACACTCTTCCCACTTACAAGCTCGCTGCGGCCTTTACCTGAGACGCTGAAGAACGTGCTTCGACACATCTTCTGGCTGCCCCTCCCTGACATCAAATGGTAGATTAGGGAAATCGGTAGCCTCGGGGACCTGTGAGACAACAGAAAGTGGTCAACAAGTGCCAATCTGACAGCCACAAATTGTCCCCGCTCTGAACCGATAAGTTTTCCACCCAAAATCCCACAAAACACAGATCAACAGGAATATTTCTATAACTGTTCCACCTGACTGTGACTAGCTGCCAGGGCAGGGCAGCTCCGACCATAAGTGGTACAACGTAGATACACACAATATAAGCCAATGCATACAGTGCAAGTACAGACAACATAAGGCAATGCACTTACATACATTGTAAGTACATACAGTATAAGCCAACACAGGTACACACAATATAAGCCAACACAGGTACATGCAAGATAAGTACATACAGTATAAGCCAACACAGGTACATACAGTATAAGCCAACACAGGTACATACAGTATAAGCCAACACAGGTACATGCAAGATAAGTACATACAATATAAGCCAACACAGATACATGCAAGTTAAGTACATGCAAGATAAGCCAACACAGGTACATGCAAGATAAGCCAACACAGGTACATGCAGTAAAAGCCAACACAGGTACATGCAGTAAAAGCCAACACAGGTACATGCAGTAAAAGCCAACACAGGTACATGCAGTAAAAGCCAACACAGGTACATGCAGTAAAAGCCAACACAGGTACATGCAGTAAAAGCCAACACAGGTACATGCAAGTTAAGTACATACAGTAGAAGCCAACACAGGTACATACAATATAAGCCAACACAGGTACATGCAAGATAAGCCAACACAGGTATATGCAAGATAAGTACATACAGTAGAAGCCAACACAGGTACATGCAATATAAGTACATACAGTAGAAGCCAACACAGGTACATGCAGTAAAAGCCAACACAGGTACATACAACATAAGTACATATAGTATAAGCCAACACAGGTCCATGCAGTATAAGCCAACACAGGTCCATGCAATGTAAGTACATACAGTATAAGCCAACACAAGTACATACAATATAAGTGCATACAGTATAAGCCAACACAGGTACACGCAATATAGGTAGATAGATACAATACAAAACAGGACTTAAGGTAACTCTGCAAGATGAATTCCTGAGACCTATACCCTTTCAGAAGATGGAACCTATAGAACTACTGCAGTCACATGAGGAGGGTATAAGACACCGCTCTAGAAGTCCAAGAAAATGTCATGGGGAAAAGAGGCACTACCAAAGCTGGTAGTGAGAAGGAAGACGGATGAGAACATCTTCTGTAATCCTACCTGGCTCAAAGAGTAAAAATATAAAGAGGGCAGAATAAGGAAGATCCAGAAAGGCACAGGAGTAGATTATAGGCAATATGGCACAGAATAGTGCTGACAAAGCATCAAGATGTAAGAAAGGCCTTATGACGTGAAAGACAATGGACACAGACTACGTAACACAGACACGGACAACATAACAGACGCGGATGACCTAACACAAAGACAAGCGGGAACTTTCCCCTTAGGGATCTGAGATTGCAAACGCAAGATGAGCCACGGGCTGATGATGCCAAAGGAAAGGAAGCCCTATGATGACGGCACGTGATGATGAAATGTAGCTCGCAAAAAGAAGTTAGTGTCAAAGCAGTTAGGAGGACGCTCGAGACGCTCAGCAAGCCTAGAGAAGGAAGCAGATGGCTGGATGACCGTGGCGATAGCTCCGGACCCGAAGGCGAGCCCCTCGGGGAAAAGAGCCGTGACTATGCTGAGTCGAGGAAGGCTGACGACGCAAAGTTCACCAAAACGTGGAGATGGGTCGGAACTGCCCTGCCTGGCAAAGGCTCTGGTGAGGCTGAGGACAAACCCCCTCTCTTTAATTCCAAAGAGCCCAGCCCGCTACAGACCTCTCCGCTAAGCTGACATGAAACTGCCCCCTGTGATAGTAAAGGCTTTTCCCCTTCTCCCAACCCCTGGCCCCGACACTTAGCTTTTGGAAGACGAGCGGACAAAATCCATCCTCGGTCGGACATGCGTGTTGAGATGTTCTCGATGTGTGTGCTTCGGTGCTGCCGCTTCCAAGCTGCGGCTACGAGCCTCCTCAGGGTACCTAAGACGCAACAGCAAACGTGACTATTGCCCTCAAAAACGGTAATCCCCGGGACTCCTCCGCACCGCTGCCCCAGCTCACCTCAAAACTTGATTTGACTCCGGAGGCTGCCCAGAAGACACCTGCAAAAAGAAAATGTACACGCTTAGCATGCTGCTGCATAACGCTCCCCTATGAGTCAGCCTGCCTAAACACCGACTCACCTGCCCTCCTCTGTTCCTTGGTCATGCTTAGGGCAGCGACACCACCTGCAAAGAAACAAAGCAAAAAAGCATGCTGAGATACTGTGAAAACACAACCTCCCTACCGTGACAAGTATGCCACACTGATACCTTAAGCTCGCACCCACCTGGCATGAATGTGCTGGGCCAGGATAGATCACAAGTGGACCACCTAAAATAATACAAAAAACAAAAAAAAAACCAAGAGGAGATAGTTAGAGCTGCACCAGAAACTGAGACCTCAGCCATAAAACTGCTTGTGTATGCTACACAATGCTCACCTTGCCCACTGGCCTGGACTGCAGCTCTCTGCCTTGACTTCCTAAAAGGAAAGGCAACAGAGCTGTGACAGCCATCATTGCTGCTTCCTCTACCGAGGAAAACGGTGACTGACCTGCTTGGGGGAATCCCCTCACCCAGGATGGGGGGCTCTGCCCTGGATTTTATCCTTCTGCATCTGAAAGAGAGTTAGGATGAAAGTCAAAGGGCTGCAGGATAACTTAGGGGCTCCGGAAATCTCGTGTCCATCTACAAATCCCATCTTGAGTCCAACTACACCCCACATTACAAATTACAAGCCCCCGAGACGCCTCCGATTGCACCAGGCTACGGGGCAGGGCAGAGCAGCTCCGGCACAAATTTGTGCAGACACCCGTGACACAAGACAGGACGTGACAAACAACGGGGACAAAACACACACGGAAACCTCTAGGCAAGGAAAATGACTACAAGGACTGAGAGGATGCCAAAGGAGATGACCAAGGTGAGACTGATGGTGAGCTGATGAGGCTCAGAGATCCCTGGAAAAAGAAGATGCTAAACTTAATGATCCAGTCCAAGGACTGCAAAGATGAATGCCCAGGAGCCCTACAGTCACAATGCTCTACCTGAGCTCACATTCTCACAAGTCCTAATCAGCCATAATGGAACCTTGCAGGGTGCAGTTGTCTATACAGCTGAGAACAAGACTTGAAAAGACATCTGACGGGATGCTTCTAAAAAGAGATGCAATTCTGATGCCTGTCTGGGCTCCCGGGTCGAGAGTTCCGTGGCACGGGTGCCAGGGCAAAGAACGCTGAGATCACGGATGCTAGGAAAGGTTTCTGAGAGGCCCCCTCAGAGGGCTAAGATAAGAGACATGACATATCCAGACAACACACAACACACAAAAGACAAGTGACACGAGACACGCCGGGACTGCTCTGCCCTGCTGCCCAGCTCAGCACCGTAACCAAAACTGAGACTTTGCTTTTATGAGGCCTAAGGGGCCACATCTTGGCTACCCTCATCTCCAGAGCCAATTCAAACCCCCCACCCTGGGAGTCTGACCTAGCACCCCACTTTCATCCCCCTCTGTGGTTCATAGCCCTCTACTTATCTCTCAGACATCTGGTGATGCTGGTCTGTATCGGGTGCGAAGGAAGGCCGCCTCACGGCTGGGGAGTACCTGCTGCCACCGGGCTGTTGTCTCTCAGACAGCTAGATTAAAGAAAACGAAACATCGGTGCCTGATCTTGCCACCTCATCGGCCAAAAGCCAGAAGTCTGCTACTCACCATTCTCCTAACAATGGCCAATCTCCGGGAGTCACACACGTCAGCTATGCTCAGACACCGATGCCAGCATCGCAGAGTACACCTGCATGAACAGGACAGGAGATGACGTGGGATTGCTGAAAACTGAGTGGACCCTCGCTCCTCATCCCTACTTGCCCGACTTACCGCAATTCCTCGGCGGTTCCCGACAGCTACCCGGAAGACGGGGCTGACGAGGGCAGCGAACCCGGTCCGTCATCTGGTGGGGGATGGCGGCTTGACGTGCTCAGAGTGGCTTGACTAAGGCACACAAACAAGAATGGAGACTTAGACTCGCCCCAGGAATTGAGACCTCTGCAACAATGAAGGCTACTGGTCACTGCAAACCTGGCCTTCTTGACCTTGACTGCTGAGATCCAGCTATGCTTCCTAAAAATAAAGACAAAGAACAGACCTGTAACAGGGTCACGCTTGCCACACACCCTGCACAGACAAATGGTGACTGACCTGATTTCGGGAACCCCCTCACCCGGGATGGGGTGCGCAGCCATGGATGCGATGCACCTACACCTGAAAGAAAGTAAGAACATAGGTCAAACACACGCAGGATAACGCAAAAGCTGCAAAAACCTTCTATCAACCTCGGAATATCATCTAGAGTCCAACTACACCCAACATTACAAATTCCAAGTCCCCAGGATTGGTCCTATTACACCAGGCTAGGCAACAGGGCAGAGCAGCTCCGGTACAAATGTGTGCAGACACCCGTGACACAGGACAGATGGGACAGGACAAACAATGGGCACAACACACGGACAGAAATCTCTTGGCAAGGAAAATGGCTGCAAGGACGGAGAGAATGCAAAAGGAGATGACCGAGCTGAGAGCAATGGTGAGCTGATGAGGCTCAGAGAGCCCTGGAAGAGGATGCAAACTGAATGACTTATTCCAAGAACAGCACAGATGGATGCCTAGGAATCCTACGGTCAGAATCCTCTACCTAACATCATATAATCACAAGCCCTAATCCACCACAATGGATCCAGGTGGGAACCAGCTGTCCGTACAGCTCAGAACAAGACCTAAAAAGACATCAGATGGGATGCTTCCAAAGAAGGAAGAGAGTCTGATGCCTGTCTGAGCTCCCCAGTCAAAAGTTCTGTGGCCTGGGTGCCAGGCCAGGGAATGCAGAGATCACAGATGCGAAGAACGATGCCAGGGTTTCTGACAGGCCCCTCAAAGAGCTAAGGTACAAGACATGGCATACAAAAACAACACATAATGCACAACAGACAAGTGACACGAGACACACCGGGACTGCTCTGCCGTGCACACCTCAGCACCGTGATCAAAAGTGAGACTTGGCTTTTATGGGGCCTAAGGGGCCACTTCCTGAACACCCCCCACCTACAAAGCGGACTCAGAAACCCCTCCCGGTAATTCCCAAACCGGCACCCCGCTTTCATCCCCTCCGCGGGTCACATCCCTCTACTTATCTGAGACATCGGGGGATGCTGGTCCCTGTCAGGTGGAAAAAAAAGCCACCTCGTTGGCTGGGAAGCTCCTGCTGGCACTGGGCTGGTGTCTCTCAGACATGTGTATTAAAGAAAACAAAACATCAGTTCCTGACCGTGGCACCGCATTGCCCGAAACCCCACCAGTCTGCTACTCACCGTGCTCCTAGGAATGCCCGGCGGCTCAGGCTGCACGCTTCGCGCACGCTCAGAGACCGAGGCCATAGTCACGGGGGACACCTGGATTAAGAGAGAATAAGGTGATTTGGCACAGCTGAAACCTGAGCGAACCCTCGCTCCTCCTCCCTACTTCCACCGCTCACCGAAACATCTTGGCAGTTGCCGAAGGCCACGCAGATAGCGCCATTAAATAGAGAAGTTCAGGCTTTCATCACCGGGTCCTGTAATACATCCGCAGGACTCGCATCTGCAGGAAACCCAGTGCATGAGCCGGGTGGCGACAGGGGCTTGGCATGCTCCGAGTAGATTGCCTAAAGCACACCAATGAGAATGAAAACTTAGAACTGCATCACCAATTGAGAGCTGAACAATAACAACTACTTGTCTCTACTGCTCACCTTGACTGCTGGTATCCAGATTGACTTCCTAAAAAGACAAAGAAGAGAGCTGTAACAGAGTCATCACAACACTTGCGCTGCTGAGACAAAAGATGCCTCACCTGCTTGTGGGAATCCCCTCACCCTGCATAGGGCCCTCTGGCACTGATTTAATCTATCTGAATCTGAAAAAAAATTAGGACAAGAGTCAAACTGCTGCAGGATAACTGATGAGCTCTAGACATCCTGTGTCCATCTACAAATCCCATCTAGGATCAAACTACACCCCACATTACACATCCCAAGCCCCCAGGACTTGTCCAATCACAGCAGGGCAGAGCGGCTCCGGCACAAATATGTGCAGACACCCGTGACACACGACAGACAGGACGTGACAAACAAAAGGCACAACACAGAGACAAAAATCTCTTGGCAAGGAAAATGGCTGCAAGGACTGAGAGAATGCAAAAGGAGATGAGTAAGCTGAGACCAATGGTGAGCTGATGAGGCTCAGAAAACCCTGGGGGACGAAGATGATAACTGAATGATTAATTCCAAGAACAGCAAAGATGGATGCCTAGGAATCCTACTGTCAGAATGCTGTACCTAACCTCATATTATTACAAGTCCTAATCCACCACAATGGATCCAGGTGGGGCATAGCTGTCCATACAGCTCAGAACAAGACCTAAAAAGACACCACATGGAATGCTTCCAAACAGAGAAGAGAGTCTGATGCCTGTCTGAGCTCCCGAGTCAGAAGTTCTATGGCCTGCGTGCCAGCCCAAGGAATGCACAGATCAGAGATGCTACGAATGATGCCAAGGTTTCCGACAGGCCTGCCTAAAGTAAAAGACATGGCATACAAAAACAACACATAATGCACAACAGACAAGTGACACGAGACACACCGAGACTGCTCTGCCCTGCGCACTTCAGCACTGTGACCAAATGTGAGACTTGGCTTTCACGGGGCCAAAGAAGCCGTTTAATGAACACCCCACACCTCCAAATTGGACTCAAAAACCCCTCCCGGTAATTCCCAAAGCAGCACCTCACTGTCATCCCCTCCCCAGGTCGCAGCCCTCTACTTATCTCTCAGACATCAGGGGACGCTGGTCCCTGTCAGGTGCAAAGAAAGGCCACCTCGTCAGCGGGGAAGGTCCTGCTGGCACCGCGCTGGTGTCTCTCAGACAGCTATAATAAAGAGAACCAAACATCAGTGCCTGATCTTGGCACCGCATGGGCGAAGAACTATGTGGGCCAGATACCAGCCAGTCAGCTACTTGCCCTCTCCTGAGTGTGCCTGGCTCCTTCAGGCTCCAGCTTCATTCCGATTCCCAGGCGGTGGCCTTCATTAGGGGTGGCACCTGGGTTAGAGAAAGGCAAAGTTAAACGGCATTCCTGTGAGTGCAGTGGAGGATCTTGCATGCTGTAAGCCATGGGAATGCCTCTGCTAGGCTTCTGAACAGCCTTGTGTGGGGGGGCCCTCAAATAAACACCCTGTCTCACCCAGCTGCCTGCAAACCCCCTCCCAAGAACTCCTAACTGGATACCTGCTCACTCTCCCTCTCCCAGTCACAATCCTCAACTCACCTGAAGCCTCAATCTCAAACATCATCCTTCACACTGGGCAGATCCCTCTTGTGACATGATCAATCTGCTGAAAAATTGTTATGCCTGAGAGCTGAGCAATAACAACTACTTCTCTCCGCTGCTCACCTTGGCTGCTGGTATCCAGATTGACTTCCTAGAAAGAAAGACAAAGAACAGAGCTGTAACACAGTCACCACATACACTTCTGCTGCAGAGACAAATGGGGCCTCACCTGCTTGGGGGAATCCCCTCACCTGGGATGGGGCCCTCTGGCACAGATTTAAGCCATCTGAACCTGAAAAAAAAAATTAGGACAAGAGTCAAAATGTTCCATGATAACTGAAGAGCTCCAGAGATCCTAGGACCATCTACAAATCCATCTACAAATCTAGAGTCCAGGTACACCCCACATTACAAACTTCACGTCCCTGGGATTCTCCTAGCGCAGCTGGCTATGTGGCAGGGCAGAGCAGCTCCGGCACAAATAAGTGCAGACGCCCGTGACACAGGACAGACCGGACGTGACAAACAAAGTACACAAGACACAGACAGAAATCTCTTAGCAAGGAAAACGGCTGCAAGGACTGAGAGAACGCAAAAGAAGATGAACGAGCTGAGACCGATGGTGAGCTGATGAGGCTCAGAGAGCCCTGGAGGAAGAAGATGCTAAACTGAATGCTTTCTTCCAAGAACTGCAAAGATGGATGCCTAGGAATCCTGCAATCAGAAGCCTCTACCTACCTTTGTATTATTACAAAGTCCTAATCCACCATAATGGATCCTGGTGGGGCATAGCTGTCCATACAGCTCAGAACAAGACCTGAAAAGACAACTGACTGGATGCTTCTAAACAGAGAACTTTTGACTGGGGAGCTCAGACAGGTATCAGAATTGCATCTATGGCCTGGGTGCCAGGCCAAGGAATGCAGAGATTACAAATGCTACCAATGATGCCAGGGTTTCTGACAGGACCCTCAAAGGGCTAAGGAAAAACACATGAGATACACAAACAACACATAATGCACAACAGACAAGTGACACGATACACACCGGGACTGCTCTGCCCTGCTGCACACCTCAGCACTGGGATCAAAAGTGAGACTTGGCTTTTACGGGGCCTAAGGGGCCACTTCATGGACACCCCCATCTCCAAGGGGACTCCAAAACCCCTCCCAGGAATTCCCAAACCAGCACTCTGCTTTCATCCCCTCTGTGGGTCATGGCCCTCTACTTATCTCTCAGACATCAGGGGATGCTGGTCTCAGGTGCAAAGAAAGGCCACCTCGTCAGCTGGGAAGGTCCTGCTGTCACCGCGCTGGTGTCTCTCAGACAGCTGTATTATAGAGAAAACTAAACATCAGTGCCTGATCTTGGCACCACATCACCCAAAACCCCACCAGTGTGCTACTCACAGTGCTCCTAAGAAGGCCCGGCACCTCCTACTCCTAACCCTGACCCTCTGCCAGGGATGCAAGGCATCTGAAAGAAAGTTAGAACATATGTCAAACACCTCCAGGACAACTCACAAGCTGCAAACACCTTATGCCAACCTAGGAATAGCATCTAGAGCCCAAGTACAGCCCACATTACAAATTCCAACTCCCCAGGCTTGTCCTACTGCAGCATGCCACGCGGCAGGGCAGAACAGCTCCGACACAAATGTGTGCAGACACCTGTGACACAGAACGTGACAAACAGGGGGACATGAAACACGACACATCATGCTTGTGGTGAGGGGATTGAGGGGGGAAGGGAAAAGGGACCCCAAAGACACACTAGGGAACACGGCACACCGGACAACATGACACAGACCGGAGCTGTTCTGCACTGCCCGCCTAAAAGCTGCCATCAAAAGTAAAGCCTCTCCCTTTAGCTATCCTAAGAGGCCCTTGGAGAAGATTGCTTTTCCATCTGGTAATTTTTAAATCTGGCCCAAGAACTCCCAACCTGCTACTCTCTCATCATCCCATCTCCAAGCTATAGCCCCCGACTTATCTTTTGGTTGATTGGTGATGTGGATCCACATTGCACCTGAAATGAGTCTGCCTTGGAGGGCCTCGTGGTGGCCTCTGGGTCAGCTACAACGAAGAAAACCAAAACCAAAGTATGAGTCCAGAGTTATGTGGGCCAAATCCCACCAAGGCAGCTACTTGCCCTCTCCTGAGTGTGCCTGGTGCCTTCAGGCTCCAGCTTCACCCTGATTACAAGGCTGTGGCCTTTATTAGGAGTGGCACCTGGGTTAGAGAAAGGCAAAATTGAATGGCATTCCTATGAGTGCAGTACATAACCTTGTGTGCTGTAGGACATGGGAATACCTCTGCTAGGCTTCTGAGAAGCCTTAGGGGGGGGGGTCCTCAAATAAACATCCTTTTTCACCCTGCTGCGTTCAAACTCCCCCCACCCACAATAATTCCTAACTGTATACCTGCTCACCCTCCCTCTCCTAATCACAATCCTCAACTCACCTGAAGCCTCTGTCTCAAACATCATCCTTGACACTGGGCAGATCCCTCTTGTGACATGACAAATCTGCTGAAAAAAGCATGGTACTTGACACAACCCGGAATCTCTGGAAGCTGCGCTCCTTCTAAAAAAAAATACAAAACAAAACAATACCTAAACCAGAAATTACAAATGCACTTTACCACCCCTAAACACAAAACCCAAAATTGTGAACCTAAACGCGCCTTCTATTCCATGCTGTTTACTTCACAGAATCTTCAAAGCTTCAGTTCTTTAGATGCCCAGAAACACCTGCTGAAAAGAAGCTGAGATAAGCTGAAAGAGCCTCTTCACTGAAATGAGAGGAGAGCTCTTACCCCAGCACATCCCAGAGAGGGAATGAAGCCCCTCAGCCAAGGCTGGGGTTAATATACCCCTGATTGTGCCCGCCTCTCATTCCCATGGCACCTGGGAAAAGGGAGGGGGCAACTCCCACCAGGTATAAAAGCCCTCAGAGCAGCTGCTGCTGTTTCGCCCCTCTGACTTGAATTGAAGGGGAGTGAAGGGCTTGTTATAGAAAAAAACTCTTCAGAAAAATAACAGCGCTTTCTTTTTTACAGCAACTACTTGGAGCACAAGTGAAGAAAACTGGTAAGAAATAAAACTTTCTGTTTAGGCAGCATAACTAGATAAATTGGGTAATTGGCTGTTAACTTATGTAACTATTCCTTAGTGGCTACTAAGTAGCACTTCCCATGTGATTAAACTGGGTGGAGAAGAATACTAATGATATGAATAGTCTAAGTCTCCTTGGGACCTCTAGTTTTGGCCATCTACCTTATAAGTAAAAATAAGACAGATAAAAGCCTCCCAGGCAGTGTTAGGGTTAAGTGCATGCCAGGCTCGTCCTTCTCTGAGATACTTGGTCCTACAGCACAGAAAGAAGTGCCCTGAAATGTAGTTTTAAACCCTTAAAATGCTGAAAAAGGCAGAGCTTCCTTCAAGTGACCTCCTTAAAAAGAGGAAATGGGGCAGTTACCTCTACTGAAGGTAATGCAATGACAAATACATAGTTTCTGCTATTTAATTTGCTCTCCTTAAGTATTGGGAAAAGAGGGGCTTTCCACACTTTAAATCTCTCCAGTGATGAAAACAGAAGGATTTTTCCCTCAGTTCAAACCCTTAGGATGGAGGGATAGCTGGGCTTCTCCCTCAATTTGGGCCTCAGGACAACAAAAAGGGGGTGGCTACCCTTAATTCAAACCCATAAGAAACATTGTCAAGATTTTCCCCTTTTTTTTAAACTGCCAAATAATACAGAATGGGGACTCACTATCAATTAACACCCCTAACAGCATAGAAAAGGCAGGGATTGTTTCAACTGAGACCATTACAATTGAAGGGGAATCTGCCTCCCTACCAGTTTGAACACAAAAAGTAATGGAAAAGGAAGCTTTTCCCCTTTTCCCTAAACCCTTTTTCTCCTAATAACCCTTCTCCTTTCTGGGAGTGCTCTGGAGGGTCTGGGGCTTTGGAGAGGGACTGACACAGTAAAAGGGGACAGTTGCAAGCCCTCTCCTGGAACCCCACATGCTGCCTGGCCTGCTCAGATGCTGCCCCTTGGCAAAAGGGCTCTTCCCTTGGCATTTTCCCAAAGTGATGCTCTGTGCCCGGGTGGGTCCGGCTGCTCCCTAGTCCGTGCTAGATGCTCTGACCATAGTTCATGGAGGGACACTTGGGATACCCCTGTTAGCCCCTCTGGCCTAGCAGCTCCCTGTGCAGCTGTGCCCGGGTAACCCTCTGAAAGCAGCTGGTCACACGGGGCGCTGCTAGACCTTGGACTGGGGGTGGAGGTGAAGAAAGGTCCTGTGAGGAGCTCCTTCCCCTACACAGCCCTTCTTCTGCCCCTTAAACCATGGGGTGCCAGACTTTCCTTTCGAAGGAAATTAACAACCTTTCCTCTCTGTGTGCCCATGGCTGAAACTGCGATTCGGCCTCCAAAACTGCAGAGAACAATTTCTCAGAGCCTGCAGCTGCCAACACCAAGAACTCTCGCTGCCCTTGCAGTGCCACGTGCCTCCTGTGGACGGACGTCAACACGCAGCAGGGGTGAGTTTGGTTTTACAGGGAAGAGGGCCGGCTCAGGATTTCTCCAGAAGCAATGCATCGGTACTTTGTCTGTAAGTGGCTAGTGCCCCTGTAAGCAGTGTTTTCCATTTGAGTTCCCATAGCATACATTGTGAGTCTGTGGCAATTACACCAGCAAGGTTTTTGCAGCTGTTTGGTGTGAGTGTGGGTCCTTCCAGGGTACTTTTCCCAGCCCGGGTGGGTTTCCAAGCCCTTGGGAGTGGAAAAGGATCTGGGGCAGAGGGCGGGAGTTGGACTCGATGCCCGGCTGGGGGCAGCTCGGGATGTTCTGTGACTCTGTGACGATTCTTCCCCACGGGAAGGGACGTTTTCCACCCCCCATCTCGGGGGCAGTTCCAAGCCCGGCCAGACCCCCCTGTCCTGGCAGCTTCCCTCCAGGAGCAACCCTTGGATTTTGGAGGTACAATCCAAATTTTGGCCAGTTCTGGCTCGTGGACAATGAGTCCCGTTTGCCATTCCAAAAAAGTCACATTTGCATTTTCCAACCCCGCAGATCCATACTCACTCTTGCTTCTCTCCCACAATCCCAGATATCACACAGCAGATACAGAGCTTTGTTTTGAAACTTTTTTTTTAATGTAAATTAATGTTATTTCTCAGCAGATATAAAAGTGAGAAACTTCACAGGTTTCAGTGTTTTGCACACGCATCCCCCCACACCCTTCCTGGGAATTCCAATACATTTTAAATCTGTAACACCCCTTTTTAGGATGGCAACACCCCTTTTTAAGGGAGGAAAAAACCTTTTTGAACCCTCAACCTCCCCCTTTCCTGTATTTTTACTTTGTTTTCCTCTTTCTTCCTTTAAGGAATAAAAGAACCCCTGCCCCTCCAGCCCCCAGTGACCACACAAAGCCAAAATCTCCTCTGTGACCATTTAATTTTGGGTTATCCCCCCGTGCTATGGGGAGGGTCCTCACTGCCCCCCCCGTGACTTTTCTGGGTCATTTTCAGCCTTGTCCTTGTCCCCCCCCTGGGGTTTTTTGGGGTCCTTTTCAGCCTTGGCCTTGCTCCCCAGGCCCTTCTTGGGCTCACTCTGAGCTTTTCCCTCGTCCCCCAGGCTCTTTTTGGGGCTCCCCCCGTCCTTGTCCTCGTCCCCCCAGGGCTTTTGGGGGGTGCCCCCATCCCTGTCCCCCGCCTTGGCGTCAATGGCCGCGTGTTCCCTGCGCACCAGCTCCTCCAGCTCCTCCTGAGGGGACACGGGGGGTTCAGGGGGGTCCCACAAGGGTTTGGGGGACAGGGGGCCCCCAGAATCTGTGGGTGGGGGGCAGTACCTTCCAGCCCAGGAGCTCAGCCAGAGCCAGGCACCCGCTGTCGCAGTCCCCCAGCCAGGCCACGTCCCTGTGCAGACACAGGGACCCCACAGTCACCCCAAAATCCTGGGGGGGCCCAAAACCCCCTTGAGTGGCCCCAAACTACCTTGGGGTGCACCAAACCTCGATGGAAGTCCTGCAAACCACCTTCAGGGATGCCCAAAACCACTTTGAGCGTCCCCAAAACCATGGGGTAGGACAGAGCCCCCCACCTGGCCATACCTGTAGGCCTTGTCTGAGTCAAAGTCCATGCCACCAAAGCCCATCAGGGACATCAGGGGGTCACTCTGGGGGGACAAGGGGGTGGTTTGGCACAAGGAGGGGGGGCAGCTGCTCCAAGCCCCCCCCCCCAGCGCCTCCCAGAAAAGTTTGGGAGGCAGGGGGACCCCCAAAACGATGAGATTTTGAAGGTGCTTCCCCCCCCCCCGCCCCACCCCCAGCTCACCTGCCCTGTCTTCTCCTTGTTGATGAGGAGTCTGGGGGTGTTGGTGGGGACCCTGTGGGAGGGGGACGGTCACAGGGGGCTCCCCAGGGCCTGGGGGGGTCTGGGTGTGGGGGAGGGGGGTCTCACCTGCTGATGAGGGAGGCAAAGGGCTGCACCTGCAGCGAGGTGCCCATGATGAGCAGCAGGTCGACCTTCCCAAAGTCCTGCAGAGGGAGGGGGCGTCACTGGGGGGGGTCCCTGGGTCACCTCAGCCCCCCGCGTCATCTCAGCCTCCCCCAGCCCCAAATCCAGCCTGGGGGTGGCTTTGGGGGCCCCCCAGACCCCACTCACCGACTCCAGGAGGGCGAAGAAGCGCGAGGGGAGGTTCTCCCCAAAAAACACAATGTCTGGGGAAGGAGGGGAATGGGGGGCAGGTCAATCCGTGGGGGGGTGAGACCCCCTCCCCAAAATTCCTGCTGAGCCCCCCCCAGCCCCAAAACTCACCAGGTTTCACCAGCCCCTGGCACTTCTCACATTTAGGGACGAGGGAGGAGAAAATCCGCTCTGGGGAGGAGGAAGAGGAAGAAGCTTGGTGGGGAAAGGGGGCAGGGGGGCACAGGGGCATTTAGGGAGAGCACAGGGGCATTTGGGAGGGCACAGGGGCATTTAGGGAGAGTACAGAGACATTTGGGGGGGCACAGGGGCATTTAGGGGGCACAGGGTGACAACAACCTGCTGTTCCCACCCTGTGGCAGACCAGGTGGGGACACCCCCGAGGCACTCAGCGGGTCCTGGGGGGGTCCCCGGGGGTCCCCAGCGCTCAGGGGTGTTCCAGGGGGTCCCGGGGGGTCCCCAGCGCTCAGGGGCGTTCCAGGGGTTCCCGGGGGGGTCCCAGGGCGTCCCAGAGCCCCCCGTACCCCTCATCCAGGCCAGACTGTAGCTCTGGCGGCACGAGGCCCGCAGGCAGTGCGAGGTGAAGAAGGTGCCGTGAGCCTCCACCAGCAGCTCCGGGTCCAGCCCCGCCACCCTCTCCAGGGTGTCGATGTTCTGGGGGGCACAGGGGGCGTCAGGGGCTCCCCACAATCCCCGTGACCCCCCCGAAGCAGCCAGGAGAGGAGAGGAGGGGGTGTGTGTCCCACCTGGGTGTAGCAGCGCAGCAAGAGCCCCTTATCCTGCAGCAGCCGCATGAAGTAGTGGCACACCGTGGGCTGGGGGGGAATTTGGGGGTGGTTTGAGGGTCTCTTGGGGCGCCCCCAATTTGGGGAGGGGGGCTGGAAGGAGGTTTGGGGGTGGCTTACCTTGAACTGCCCCGGGTAGAGCTCGCGGGCGAGGGCGAAAAAGGGCTCTGGGTGTTTCTGGGGGGCACAGGGAGCTCGGGGGGGCGGCCCAGAGAAACTCAGGGAGCCCCCACCCCAGAATTTGGGGAGGAAGGGAGGGGTACCTTGAAGAACCCGATCTCGAAGATGGCCTCGGGGTAGGGGAGGTTGTAGCTCTGCAGGTTGGAGTAGAGCCCGGTGCCGGGGGAGCGGAAATCGGGGATCCCGGCAGCTGGGGGGGGTCAGGGTGGGTCAGGACCCACCCCGGGGGTCCCTGAGCCCCCCTGGGACCCCCCCCAGCCAGAGCACTCACAGGTGGAGATGCCAGCGCCCACCATGCACACGATGTTCTTACCTGGGGAAGGGGGGACACAAAGGGGTGAGCCCCAAATTCACCCTCGAGAACCCCAAAACTGCCGCCAAATCCTCCGCTGCTCCCCCCTCCCGCTGTTCTCGCCGTCCCCCCTCGGTGCCCAGTTTTCCTGCTGCCCCTCCCCGTTCCCGGTGTCCCTACAGTGCTCGCTCTTGAGAAACCGGCCCTGTTCCCATTCCTGTCCCCGTCCTCATACACCGGTCACTCTGGATGAACCGGCCCCATTCCCAGCCCCGGTGTCCCGTCCCCGTACACCGGTCACTCTGGATGAACCAGCTGATGCCCCACTCCCGTTCCCTGTGTCCCATCCCCAGTGTCCCATCCCTGGGGTTCTGTCCCCGTACGCCGGTCGCTCTTGATGAAGCAGCCCCATCCCCGGTGTCCCGTTCCCATCCCCGTACACCGGTCACTCTTGATGAAGCGGCCCCATCCCCGGTGCCCCGTTCCCATCCCCGGTGCCCCGTTCCCATCCCCGTACACCGGTCACTCTTGATGAAGCGGCCAACGCCCGCCAGGCTCAGCTCGTCCAGCACCGGCTCCGCTCGGTCCCCGCCGAGTCCCAGGGTCCGGGACAGCAGCGCCCGCAGCAGCTCCACTGCGGGGGGGCACCCAGGATGTCCCCAAACTGCCACCAAACCCCCCTGGAATGTCCCCAAACAGCACCAGAACCCCACAGAATATCCCCAAAACCTCCCAGAATGTTGCTCCCAAAATGTCCCCAAAGGTCCCAAAACAGCGCCACACCCCCCCTGAATGTCCCCAAAACGTCCCCAAGGGGTCCCCGAGGTGTCCCCAAGAGATTCCCAAAGCGTCCCCGGGGGGTCCCCAGGGTGTCCCCGAAGTGTCCCCAAAGTGTCCCCAGGGAGTCCCCAAAGTGTCCCCAAAACGTCCCCAAGTGGTCCCGGGGTGTCCCCAAAGGCCCAGCCGAGGCCCCAGCGGCCACCACGGGAGCCCGGCGCCCCCAGACCCACTGTCAGCGTCGGCCGAAGTGCCGGGCTCGGGTTCCGAAACCTGCGGGGAGGAGTGCGCGGGGTCACCGGGCTGTGAGGGGCGGTCACCGGGGTGGGGACCGGGGAGACACCGGGGGCGTTACCGGAGACTCGGCGTCCTGCTCCGCCTCCTCCCGGCGGGCACCGGGAGCCGCGGGCACGCTGGGGGGGTCCCCGGCGGGGGCGGGAGCAGAGGGAGCCGCACCCCCGGGGCTGCTCCCGGCCCCGCCGGCCCCGGTACCGTCCCGGTCCGCCATGGGCGCGGCCTGCCCGCACCACAACTCCCGGCGTGCCCCGCGGCAACTCCGCTGGGCGGGGCACGCAGGCGCGGACAGACGGAGGGTGCTGATTAGCCGAGGCACCCGGAAGCGCGGGCGCGGACTACGGGTCCCGGCAGGCGCCGCGGCGGGGATTCCCCGGCCCGCGATGGCGGCCGCGGCCTGAGGCGGCCCCGGCGATGGCTGCCGCGGCCCCCGCGGCCCCGGCGGCCCCCGGCGAGGCCAAGCGCCCCGAGGGCGACGAGTGGTGCGACAGCGGGCTGGGCTCGCTGGGCGACGGGCCGCTGGGGCCGCCGCTGCCCGCCAGCCCCGCGGCGGAGTCCCCCGAGCCCCTCGCTGACCCCGCGGCCTGGCTGCGGCACGTCCTGAGCTTCGTCACCGACGAGGGCGACACGTGAGGGCGGGCAGGGACCATGGAACCCCCCCGGGCTCCGGGCGGGACCCCCACGCACACCCGGGGCTTGGAGGGTCGCGATCCTGCCTCTGCCCGGGGTTCCGGTGCGATCCCCCCGCAGCCCCTCAGGCGGGGGTCCCTCGGTAACGGCCCCGGCGCCTCAATAGCCCCCCTAGGACCCACAATAAGCCCCTCGGTAACGGCCCCGGACGCTCCATAACCCCCCAGGACCCTCAATAATTTCTTCCACTTTCCTGGGTACCCCATTTCGGTCTGGGGTGTCAGTCCTCTTTTGGGTGCCCCATTTGGGTCTGGGGGTGCCGGGACCCCCGTGCCCAGCCCGTGCCCCCCCCCCCCCCCCCCCCCCCAGGGCCCTGCACCTGGCCGTGATCCACGAGCACCTGGAGTTCCTGGAGTCCATCCTGCGGCACACGGAGCACTCGCCCTACCTGGACCTGCAGAACGACCTGGGCCAGGTGGGACGGGGAAATCTGGGGGGGCTGTGGGGGAAATTTGGGGTGGTGTTTTGGGGTGGTGGCTGGGTTTTGGGGCGCTGTTTTGGGGTGGTTTAACCCCTTTTTCCCCGCAGACCGCCGTGCACATCGCCGTGGTGCTGGGGCTGGGTTTCGGGGTGGTTTAACCCCTTTTTGCCCGCAGACCGCCCTGCACATCGCCGTGGTGCTGGGGCTGGGTTTCGGGGTGGTTTAACCCCTTTTTGCCCGCAGACCGCCCTGCACATCGCCGTGGTGCTGGGGCTGGGTTTCGGGGTGGTTTAACCCCTTTTTGCCCGCAGACCGCCCTGCACATCGCCGTGGTGCTGGGGCTGGCCGGCGCCGTGCGGCGGCTGCGGGCGGCGGGCGCGGCCGTGGCCGTGCGGGAGCGGGGCGGTCACACCGCGCTGCACCTGGCCTGTCGCGAGGGTCACCCCGCCTGCGCGCGCGCCCTGCTGGGGACGCCCCCCGACCCCCGGGACTCCCCCCGGGACCCCCGGAAGGAGGAGGAGGAGCGGCGGGTGCAGCTGGACAGCGTCAACTACGACGGTGAGGGGGCGCGGTTTTGGGGAGGGGGTCGTGGGGTGGGGGGGATCGCGTGGCTTCGGGCTCATCGTGATTTTGGGGGGGGGGGGAGTCACAGTTTTTTGGGGTTTTCCGCATGTTTTTGGGGGTGGGGACTCGGGACAGGGGCCTCACACGGGTTTGGGATTTAAACGTTTTGGGAGGAACGTGGCTTTTGGTGGGAGGGGGTGGCGCTGTTCGGAGGGAGGGGGATGGTTTGGGTTTGGGGGGGTCCCAGTGCTCAGGCAGGGCTTTGCCTCCCCGATGTCCCCCCACAGGTTACACCCCCCTGCACGTGGCCGTGCTGCGCCGGGACCCGGAGCTGGTGCAGCTGCTGCTCCGCGCCGGCGCCGACCCCGACCGGCCGGTGCGTGCAAAAACCCCCCAAAAACCCCCGAAACCGACCCAAACCGGGGCTCCGGGAGGGAGCCTGACCCCGTCGTGCCCCCCAGGAGCCGAGCTGCGGCCGCAGCCCCCTGCACTTGGCCGTGGAGGCGCAGAGCCCCGAGGTGGCCGAGTGTCTGCTGCGGGGGGGGGCGCGGCCGGACCCCCGCACCTTCTCGGGGCTCACCCCCCTGTACAGCGCCCGGCGCCGCCCCGATCCCCGCCTGCCGCCCCTCCTGCGCCGCTTCGGGGCCCGCGACCCCCCCAGCAGCGACAGCGGCGACAGCAGCGACAGCGGCGGCGACAGCGAGGGCGGGGCCGAGGACAGCGAGGTCAGTGCGGGGCCGCGCCGAGACCCCCCCGGGGCAAAGCGGGGGGCTCAGCCACGGTCCCCAGACCCTCCCAAGGTCCCCCAGACCCTCCTGAGCCCCTCAAACCCTCCCAATTCCCCCAGACCCTCCCAAGGTCCCCCAGACCCTCCCGAGCCCCTCACACCCTCCCAATTCCCCCAGACCCTCCCGAGCCCCCCAAAACCCTCCCAAGGTCCCCCCGACCCTCCCGAGCCCCCCAAAACCCTCCCAATGCCCGCCCCGACCCTCCCGGGACCCCCCAACTCCCCCCCAAATCTCTGTCCCCCCCAGGACGAGTACGACGACATCGTCATCAACAGCCGGCGCTGCCCGGCCTGAGGGCCCCCCCGGAGCCCCCCCGGACGGACTCGGGGGTCCCCCCGAAGGGGCGCCCCCACCCCCCAAAATCCCGGGGGAGCCCCAGGGGCTGTGGGGGGGGGCGGGAAATAAAGCAGAGGCTGCAAAGGACACGGCTGTGACAATGGAGGGACATTGGGGGGACACCTGTGTGAGTTTGGGGACAGGTGTGACACTGGGGACACCTGTGTGAGTGCAGGACACACCTGTGACACTGGGGACACTTGTGTGAGTGCAGGACACACCTGTGACACTGGGGACACCTGTGTGAGTTTGGGGACAGGTATGACACTGGGGACACCTGTGTGAGTGCAGGACACACCTGTGACACTGGGGACACGTGTGTGTCCCAGAGCACCCCTGGAGCAGAGCACACACCTGTGACACGGGGGGGCATTTCCAGGTTTTATTCCCAGCGTTTGTCACCGCGGGTGGGGCTGTCACACGCCCCGTGTCCCACGATGTCCCAGCTCCATCCGCGGGGCCCCCTCCCCTCAGGGCCCCCTCCCCATTTTGGGGGGGCCCCCCCCGGGCTGGTTGGGGCCGATGTAGCTCAGGAGGGGCGCGGGGGGCCGGGCCAGCACCTCCCGCCCCACCAGCGGCTGCAGCGCGGGGGGCACGCGGACACGGCCGTCCTGGGGGGCACACGGGGCAGGGTGAGCCCCCCCGGAGCCCCCAGACCCCCGCGGGACCCCCCCCAAATCACTCACCGGGAGCTGGTTGCACTCGAGGAGCGCGATCAGCATCCGGGGCACGGCGCAGGCGGTGCCGTTCACCTGGGGGGGACACGGGCTCAGGGGGGCCCAGAGACCCCCCCCGGGGTTTTGGGGGTCTCCCGGGGGTTTGGGGGGTCACCCACCGTGTGGGCGTGGCTCAGCCGGCCCCCCTCCCCGCTGTACATGATGTTCAGCCGCCGGCTCTGGTAATCCGTGCAGTTGGAAGCGCTGGAAATCTGGGAGGGGGTGAAGGGGATGGGGGGGGGTCAGCAGGTTTGGGGCACCCCCCTCCTCCTCCACTCCCCCAAAACGGGGGTCCTGACCCGGCACCAAGGGTGAGAATAAAGGGGGGGGGGGTGTGTGACCCTGGGCACCTCTGGATTTTTGGGGTTTTCCCAGAATTATTTGGATTCTCCCCAGATTACTGGGGCTCTCCCCGAATTATCAGAGTCCTCCCCAAGTTACTTGGGCTCTCCCTGAATTACTGGGGTCCCGCAGCCCCCCTTCCCTCACCTCCCCAAATTTGCCCCGTCCGGGCATCCAGGCCTCGATGTCGAACTTGCGGTAGGCGGGGAGCCCCAACTCCTCCGTGGGCATGTCCAGGACACTGTGGGGCCCGGGGGGACAGTTAGGAGCAATTTCGGGGGTGCCACAGATTGGGGGGCCCCCCCAAATCCCCCTCACCGGTAATGGAGCCCCAGCTCTGAGAAAATCTCCTTCTGGAGCCCCAGGAACTCATCCAGCAGCTCCTCGCTCTCGGTGCCGCGCTCGGCCGCCGTCACCCCGAACATCTCCACCTTTGGGAGGCACAGGGGGTGACCCCCCTGCCTCTCCCCCCCAGGGCTCCCTCCCAGTGCTCCCAGTACCTTGGTGAACTGGTGCACGCGGTAGAGCCCCCAGGGCTCACGGCCCGTGTCGGTCTCGGCGCGGTAGCAGGTGCTGGAGCACACGACCCTGGGTGGGGGGACAGGCTCAGGGGGCCCCAAAAACCCCCCAGGAATTGGGGGCCACAAAAACCCCCCAGGAACTGGGGAGGGTGCGTCCCCACAAGGGGAGGGGGTCCCTGGGCAGGACGCAGCCCCCCGTACCTGACAGGCAGGTCCTGCAGCTGCACAGCGTGGTCCATGAAATACCCTGGGTGGGGGGACACAGGGGGGTCACCCCAAATCCATCTGCCCCCTGGGTGAGTCCCCCCAAATCCATCTGGCTCCCCCCGTCCACTTTCCTCTCCTATTTTTTACGATTTTCCTTGCGTTCTCCCCCAGTTTTCCCCATTTTCACCCATATTTTCCCCCATTTTCCCCATTTTCTCCTGTCTCTCCCCCATTCTCCCCCTGCCCCCGGGTTTTCCCAATTTCCCCCCGTTTTTCCCCATTTCCCACCTGCAATTCCCACCTCCGAGGTCCCGGCCAGGCACAGGTCCTCGAACCGCGCGGGGTCGATGCTGTAAACCTGGGAGGGGGCGGCGCTGGGCTGGACCCCGCAGCCCTCCTGGAGGGCACAGGGGGTCACTGGGGGCGCTCGGGAGGCGCTGGGGTGCCGGGGGGGCTCGGGGGGCACTCACAAAAACGGCTCCTCGCAGCAGGTCCGGCACCGTCATGGGCAGGAAGCCCTGGGGAAAGGGAGATCGGGAGACTCTGACCACGCCAGGGGACCCCAGACCCTCATTGGGACCCCCCAGACCCCCCAGAGCCTCCCTGGGACCCCCCCAGACCCTCCCAGGACCACCCCAGAGCCTCCCAGGGACCCCCCAGGTCCCCCCCACCTTGCTGAGCAGTTTCTGCAGGGTGAAGGTGACGAGGGCGTGCTGGAGCAGGGCCCCGGCCCCGCACAGGTAATAGGAGCGATGGCCGGACACGTGGGACAGGCGCCTGGGGGGGAACAGGTGTGGGACAGGTGTGGGACAGGGTGGGACACCCTCCCAGCCCCGCACAGGTAATAGGAGCGATGGCCGGACACGTGGGACAGGCGCCTGGGGGGGAACAGGTGTGGGACAGGTGTGGGACAGGTGTGGGACAGGTGTGTCCCCCCCCCTCCAGGTGTGCTCACCTCTGCCGGATGATGTCCAGCCCCTCCCCCAGCTCCAGGTGTCCCTTTGGCTTGAAATCGAACACTGGGGGAGGGGAGGGGGAACCTCGGTCACCTTTGTCACCTCGGTGACCCCAGACCCCCCAACCCCCTCCCAGCCCTTCCCCAACCCCCCCCCCAGCCCCCAAACCCCCCCAGACCCCTCCAAACCTGCCCCCCAAATCCTCCAGAACCCCGAGATCCCCCCAGACCCTCCCACGCCCCCCAGGACCCCCCCCAGCCCTCACCTGGTTTCTCCCCAGCCACCTCGAGCAGCCGGGCCTGGCTCTGGTCCCCAACGGGCTGGGGGGCACAAAGGGTTGGTCTGGGGGTGCCAGGAGACCCCCAAAGCACCACGGGGGGGCACAGGGGGATTTTTGGGGGGTGTCAGCACAGCGGGATGGGTTCTGTTGGCTTGGGTGGGTTTTGGATGATTTTGGGGAGGTTTTAGGGGTCTCACCACAGCGGGGTGGGTCCTGTTGGGTTCTGGGTGATTTTGGGGAGGTTTTAGGGGTCTCACCACAGCGGGGTGGGTCCTGTTGGGTTCTGGGTGATTTTGGGGGGATTTTTGGGGGTCTCAGCACAGCGGGGTGGGTCCTGTTGGGTTCTGGGTGATTTTGGCTGATTTTGGGGGGATTTTTGGGGGTCTCAGCACAGCGGGGTGGATTCTGTTGGGTTCTGGGTCATTTTGGGGAGGTCTTTGGGGGTCTCAGCACAGCAGGGTGGGTCCTGCTGGGTTCTGGGTGATTTTGGCTGATTTTGGGGGGATTTTTGGGAGTCTCACCACAGCGGGGTGGGTCCTGTTGGGCAGCTGCAGGGCCCCCAGGTAGAATCTCTGCTCCAGCTCAGATTCCTCGGCCTCGAGCACCCGGAGCTGCCCCCGGAGGCTCCGGCCCCGCTCCCGCAGCGCTGCCAGCTCCGGCTGCTGCCAGGGAGGCACCGTCAGGGCCTGGGGGGCCACGAGACCCCCGGGGCACCCCCAAAATTCCATTCCATTCCATTCCATTCCTACCGTCTTGGCCGCTGCCTTGTCCTGGGAGGCCTGGGGGGGAAAGGAGTCAGGGGGTCCTTGGGGGTCGTGGAGTGGTTCAGAAAGGGAGGGGGGTCAGGGGGTGTCCAGGGGGGACTTGGGGGGTCCTGGGGATCTCACCATGATCTCGCGAACCCCCTGGGCCACGCGCCCCTTCTCCGCCTCCAGCCGGGCGATGCCATCGCGCACCTTCCCGAGCCGCGACCACGTCCGCACCTGAGGGGTGACCAGGGGGGCGTGGCTCGGAGGGCGTGGCTCAGGTGGGCGCGCTGGCTACACCCAAACCGGGGAGGGGGTGTGCGCGCACAGGCCCCGCCCACTCCGGGCCAAGCCACGCCCCATGCAGCCTCAAGCCCCGCCCCCGCGGTTGCCGCCACTCACGATCTCGCGGAGCGCGGCGCCCCCTAGCGGCCCGCGGCGCCGCTCCACGTCCCGCTCGCTGAGCGCGGTCACGTCCAGCTGCGGTCGCGCGCTCAGCCCCTCACGCGCGTGCTCGTACAGCCGGCTCCTCCCGGCCGCGGCCCCGGGAGAGGCCCCGGGAGCGGGGCCCAGACCGGGAGCGGTACCGGGGGAAGCCCCGGGAGCAGGGCCCGGACCGGGGGCGGCCCCAGTAGCGGCCCCGGCACCAGGAGAGGCCGCGGGAGCGGGACCCGGACCGGAAGCTGCCCCCGCGGCCCCGCGCCGCCCGCCCGCCGCCCGTCCCGCCGCCCGCAGCAGCGCCCGGCGCGCCGCCATCTTGGGCACCGGCGTGTGGGGGTCATGTGGGGGAGGAGCCGGGGCGGGGCTCGGGGAGGAGCCGCGCACACCCCCCCCACCCGGGCGAATTTGGCCACGCCCCCTCTCGTCCCAGTGACACCCCAGGGTCATCCCAGTAACCCCAGTGTCCTCCCCAGTGACCCCCCAGTAACCTAAATGAGCCCCCCATGACCCCAGTGACATCCTAAGGTCTCCCAAATGACCTCCCCAGGGACACCCTATGGTACCCCAGGGTCATCCCAGTGACGCCCCCAGTGTCCCCAGTACCCCAAAGGCCCCTTCCCAGTACCCCCAGTGTCCGCACCACCCACCCCAGTACCCCCCCCCCCACCCCTCCCCACACACTTCACTCCACATCACCACCAGCACACTTTAATCCGAATTTTCTGAATTTTACCCACCCAGGCCGGGCCCATCCCCGGCCTGGGCTCACCCCTCCCAGCCCCCCCAGCATCATGGGGATCCCCCCGCTCATTTCTTGGCCTGCAGGTAGGCACACTCGGGGGTCTCCCCTCATTTCTTGGGCTGCACGTGCGCGCAGTCGTGCTTGCCGCGCACCACGGTCAGCTTGACGCCGGGCAGGTCCTGCGTGCGCCCGCCCTGCACCAGCACGACGTGGTGCTCCTGCAGGTTGTGGCCCTCGCCGGGCACGAAGGCCACGGCCTCGCGGCCCGTGCTCAGCCGCACGCGCACGCAGCGCCGGTTGGCCGAGTTGGGCTTCTTGGGCTTGCGGATCAGGTTCTTGAGCACCACGGCCTTGAGCTGCGGCCGGCCCAGCGTGGCGCCCGGCTGGCGGGGAGGCGGCGCGGAGCGGCCCTGCCGGTGCATCTGGTTCAGGGTGGCCATGGGGCAGCGCGGGGCACAGGCAGGAGGCGGCGGCATGAGCAGGGACGGGGCTGTGGAGGGGACATGGAGAAAGGTCAGGGGGTTTTGGGCGGTTGGGAGAGGCTCTAGGGCCCCAAAGGGACCTGCCCAGTGCCTCCAGTTTGGGGGGTTTTGGGGAGGAAGGGGAACATTACGCACTGCAGCGCGGCAGCGAGGCGGCGGCCCTGAGCACGGCGCGCAGCGACATCTCCGAGGCTCTGAGAGGAGAAGGTGCGATCAGAACGGCCCGGGGAGGGCAGCGGAATTCCTCAGGAATGTCCTGAAAATCACCGGGCAGCGGCGGCACTGGAGCCCGCACGTTCCCCTCACCGCGCCGCCATCTTACCCAGCTTCGAGCGCACCGCGCTGCGATTGGATAGCGGAGGTGCCAATCTTCGTGATTCGCGCGGTGATTGGTTAGACTGCAACTGATCGCTAGAGGTCCGCCCCTTCAGCAGCAACGTCCGCGTTAGGCCCCACCCCTCCCTCTATAAACCCCGCCCGAAAATTATCTCCCGACCCATATTCGGCTCCGCCCCGCCCTAGGCCACTCCTCTTGCCCATATTTGGCTCTCCATCGTCCGCTCTTTGCCCATAAATGGCTCGCCACGCCCCTCCCGCCTGTGTCCCCGCCCCTAGGGGCCTGGTCTGTCGCCGCGGCGACGCGGGCGTGGGAGGACCCGGATGTGGCTGGATCCCAACATGGCGGCGGCGGCGGCGGCCGAGTGAGGCCTGAGGGGGCCCGGGGGGGATTTGGGGCGGATTTGGGGATTTCGGGGGGATTTGGAGACCCCCCAAAGCCAAGGGGTGGTTCGGTGATGGAGGGGGGAGGGCTGGGGGCCGGTTTCAGGCTCCCCAAATCGCCGGAGGGGCGGCAGCAGCAGCCTGGGGAAGCTCTGGGATTGGGGATATGGATCCCACCGCTCCCCGCCCTAAAAAACCGCCAAAAACTCCCCAAAATGGGGGCTCGGGGCTGCTCCTGAGGGAATTCCCTTCTCCTCCTTCAGCACTTTGAGCGGAGGAGCCGGAACGCGGAGCTGAGGCAGGAAAGTTTTCCCTCGGCGGAAGGTAGGAAGCGAATTCCGAGTTAAGTCCGAGTTAATTCCCGGAATTTCTGATCCCGCGGGGATTTGGGGGTCTCCTCCCCACAGTCCCATCCAGAGCCCTGGGATGGGCTTTTCCCGTGGATTTGGGTCGGGAACCCCAAGGCGGAGGGGCGCAGGGATTCCTCAGGAATGTCCTGACTCCTCAAAAACAGCATTTCCCCCAAATTTTGGCACAGCAGGAAGGGAAATTGCCATCCCCACTGGTTTTCCGTGGTGCTCCTGTCGCCATTCCTCAATGGAAAGTGAGGAAAAAGGGAAAAAAATCAGAAAAGCTTTTGGATTTGGAATTTATTTGCATTTTCTTTGGAATTTAGTGGATTTTCAAATAAGGAATGGTGGGATAGAGGGGTTGACCCGGGGTTGGTCTGGAAATAAGTGGAAATTTGGTTTATGGGAAATACCCACATATGGAAAAGATCCAGCAATCCCTTGGAAATGGCCAAAAACTTCTCCCTGCTCCCATTCCCGGTTGGGTTTTGGGGGTAAAAGGGGGGAATTCGGTCACCAGCACCTCGTTAACAGCTGTGGGACGAGCAGGAGTTTCCAGGAAGAAATTCCCAGGATATTCCTGCCCCTGGTTTTGATTAATCTTTTAATTTGCTCCTTTTCCATGCAATAAAAGCCCTGGGAGGAATATTTGGGTTTTCTGGAGCTGCTCCCGAGCCGGCCCCAGGAGGGATGTGCGTTTTCCTGGATTTTGGGGAGGGATGTGCGTATTCCTGGATTTAGGGGAAGGATGTGCGTTGTCTTGAATTTTGGGGAGGGATGTGCGTTTTCCTGGATTTTTGGTCACCTGGGTCGTCACGGATGGACGGGGTCGTTACTGATTAATTGGATCCTCGTTAATTGGCCCTTCCTTTGCCCCGAGCCGGAGATTCCCACCCTCCCTCCCTCCCTCTCCCTGCACCTGCAGCTCCGGGGAAGCTTCCTGCTGCAGGAAAAGGGCAGAATTCCGACACAATTCCTCTTTTTCCTCTTCCTTCCATGCTTTTTCCCTTTCCTGGTTCTCCTCCCTCGCTTCCCTGCTCTCTCCCGTCCCGGTTTTCCCGGAAGCTCTGAGCGCTTCATTCCCCTTTTCCCGGGATCTCCCGGTTCCCTTCCTGGATCTTTTTTTTTTTTTTCCCGTTCCCCTGAGCTTCGGAGGCTCCGGATTCCTGGAATTCCGGGATTCCTCCGGAGCAAAGGCCGCCGCTCCTCCTCCTCCTCCTGCTGCTGCAGATCCAGCCCGGCCAGTCCAACCCGCCCCGGCCCCGGCCCCGGCCCCGGCCTGGCTTTTCCTGGAGTTCTGACCCCTCGGTGGGGATTCCAGCCCCTTCCCGGCGGGAATTCCTGGCCTGGCTTTCCCGGGAATTGTGGCCCCTTGGTGGGAATTCCAGGATTCCAGCCCTTTCCCGGGATTCCAGCCCCTTCCCAGCCTCTTTTTCCCAGGAATTGTGACCCCTTTGTGGGAATCCCGGGATTCCAGCCCTTTCCCGGGATTCCAGCCCCTTCCCAGCCTCATTTTCCCGGGAATTGTGACCCCTTTGTGGGAATCCCGGGATTCCAGCCCTTTCCCGGGATTCCAGCCCCTTCCCAGCCTCATTTTCCCGGGAATTGTGACCCCTTTGTGGGAAGCACGATTCCCACCAGGACACAGCCTGACTGCCGCTGATTTTGGGGAAAATTTGTGGGGTTTTGTCTGGGATTTTAGGGAAAACAGGAGGTTATCCCGCCCGGTGCAGATTCAGTTCCTCGTTAATTGGTGACTAATTAAGCCCCGCTGGGATCCCAGGAATGCGGCCTGGGAATGGCTGAGGAGCAACTTCACCCCCTCCTGGCCCCTTCCCACCCTCTGGAATTCCTCAGGACCCCTCTGCCCCTGCCAAGTGCCGCCACATTTCCACAACCATGTGGGAAAAAGAAAGGTTTTGGGGTGAAATCCCGTGGATTTGGTGTCCAGGGGTTACGGATGCTGCACCTCATCCCGGCTGAGCTGGATCACCCTCGGATGTTTCCCACGGAGAAAAACCCAAATTCTGCAGATTTTAATCCTCCCACCCCAAGCTCAGCTGCAATTTCCCCAAACCAGGAGAGTTTTCTGTCAGAAAATGGGATTTTGGCAAACCCCAGAGGATTCCCAGGAAGGTGGAAGGAGGGATCAGCCCGGGATGAGCAGGGAAAACGGAGAAAACACGGAATTCTGACAGCTTTTGGCTGGGGTCAAAGTGGAGGAGGAGAAGGAAACCTCCATGGTGGATTATTGTTTTAGGGAGAAATCCTAAAAGATTGGGAAAAAACAGTGAGAAAACCTTGGAAGCAGCTGGATTCTGGAGCCTGGAAAATGGGATTAAGCCAAGGAGATGGGAAAAACTGGGAGGAAATGGGAAAATTGGCACCAGGAAAAGCAGTGAAAGTGGGAAAAACAGACCTGCCCAGGATCCGTGGGATTTTGGGGCCATTCCCAGTGGGATTCGTGCCCTCCCAGCTGAGCTCGTTCTTGGCCTGGAAAGTGCAGGAAAAACGTGGAAAAACAGGGAATGAAATCAAACCCTCGCATGGTGCCCCAGAGCGCTGATCCTGGCACTGGGATCCCAGGAAAAGCAGATTTTTTGGGGCTTTTTGAGGTGCTTTCAATCTGTTTGTTGGTTCAGGTTGGGTTAACGGATTAATCCCATTTCCAAGTGGGAATTTATGGTGCTTCCAAGTTTGGATTTGGGGGAGAAATGGGAAGTGATTGGATAAAACTGTGGGATCTTAGATATAAGTGGTTGGTGGATGGATAAAAACCATTCCAGCAGCGAGATTTTCAGGGCTGATCCTGTTCCCAAGGCTGGATTTCAGGGACCATTCCCAGGGCTGGATTTTGGGGACCATTCCCAGGGCTGGATTTCGGGGATCATTCCCAGGGCTGGATTTCAGGGATCATTCCCAGGGCTGGATTTTGGGGCACATTCCCATTCCCAGGGCTGGATTTCGGGGACCATTCCCATTCCCAGGGCTGGATTTCGGGGACCATTCCCGTTCCCAGGGCTGGATTTCGGGGTCTGACACCATTCCTGCTGCCAGCCCCATTTCCCACCCCATAAACCCGCATTTTTTCCCCAATCCAGGAGCACAGCCCGGGCCATTCCCAGAGCTGGATTCCTGCTGCCAGCCCCATTTCCCACCCCCTTAACCCGCATTTTTGCCCCATCCCAGGAGCACAGCCCGGGCCATGTTCTCCAAGAAGAAGAAACGCGTGGAGATCTCGGCGCCGTCCAACTTCGAGCACCGGGTGCACACGGGCTACGACCCCTCGGAGCAGCGCTTCACGGGGCTGCCCCGCCAGTGGCAGGGGCTGCTCGAGGAGTCGGCCCGGCGCCCCAAGCCCCTCGTGGACCCCGCCTGCATCACCGCCATCCGCGGGGCCCACAAGGTGGGAGAGCCTCAGGAGGGCCTGGCGTGGGGAGGGCCCAACGGGGTCAGCGTTCTGGGTTTGGGGTCCTGCAGGAGATAACGGGGTGCTGGGTAACGTTTGGGGTTGAACTGGGGGCACTTTGGGGGTCCTGGAGGAGGTAATGGGGTGCTGGGTAATGTTTGGGGTTGAACTGGGGGCACTTTGGGGGTCCTGGAATAGTGTGGAGGAGGTAACGGGGTGCTGGGTAATGTTTGGGGTTGAATTGGGGGCACTTTGGGGGTCTGGGTATTCTTTGGGGTTGAATTGGGGGCAGTTTGGGGGTCTCGGAATAGTGTGGAGGAGGTAACGGGGTGCTGGGTACTCTTTGGGGTTGAATTGGGGCAGTTTGGGGGTCCGGGTACTCTTTGGGGTTGATTTTGGGGTGGTTTAGGGGTCCTGGAGGAGGTAACGGGGGTCTGGGTGCTCTTTAGGGTTGAGTTGGGGGCGTTTTGGGGGTTTTGGAATGAGGGGATTTTGGGGTTGTTTGATATTGGGGGGTTGTGGAGCAGGTCAGGGGTTGCCAGCCACCCAAAAAGCCAAACTGGGAGGGATTTGGGGGTCAGGGAGGTGGGAGCTGGGCCCCCATGCCTTTCCTACCTCCCAAAAAAGACAAATGGGGGAGTTATGGACCCAGGGATTTGGGGATCATGGCGGGAGGTGGGGCCTCATTCAGTCCCTGGGGTGGGTTCGGGGGAATTTGGGGACTTTGGGGTATATAAGGGTGTCCTGGATGCTCTTTGGGGTCAAACTGGGAGGAATTTGGGGCTCTTGGGGCAGGGAGGTGATGATTGGGTCCCCCAGGACAGGGATTCCCCAGTGAGACCCTTCCCCACTCCCTAACCCTAACCCCACCCCATGGGGACTTGGGGTCACTCCCACCTGATCCCTTCCCCTTCTGTGTGTGCCCC
This sequence comes from Ammospiza maritima maritima, assembly GCA_036010785.1. Classification (NCBI taxonomy): domain Eukaryota; kingdom Metazoa; phylum Chordata; class Aves; order Passeriformes; family Passerellidae; genus Ammospiza; species Ammospiza maritima. The sequence goes on from JAYKTQ010000221.1 coordinate 44,947, forward strand.
ATTCCTTCCCACATCCCCCCATTCATTCCCACATCCCCCCATATTCCAATATGCCCCCCATTCCCACATCCCCCCATTCCTTCCCACATCCCCTCATATTCCCACATCCCCCCATTCCTTCCCACATCCCCTCATATTCCCACATCCCCCCATTCATTCCCACATCCCCCCCATTCCAATATGCCCCCCATTCCTTCCCACATCCCCCCATTCCTTCCCACATCCCCCCCATTCCAATATGCCCCCCATTCCTTCCCACATCCCCCCATTCATTCCCACATCCCCCCCATTCCAATATGCCCCCCATTCCCACATCCCCCCATTCATTCCCACATCCCCCCATTCCTTCCCACATCCCCCCATTCCAATATGCCCCCCATTCCTTCCCACATCCCCCCATTCCTTCCCACATCCCCCCATTCCTTCCCACATCCCCCCATTCATTCCCACATCCCCCCCATTCCAATATGCCCCCCATTCCCACATCCCCCCATTCCTTCCCACATCCCCCCATTCCTTCCCACATCCCCCCATATTCCCACATCCCCCCATTGCCACCTCAGCCCTGATATTCCCCCCATTCCCACCCCATCAAACCCCCCCAATATTTCGGGACCCTCCCATCGAGGGTGGCCCCCAGTTTGTGCCTCTGGGACTCTCCCCAGCCAATCCCCCTCCCCGTGCCCATCCTGCAGCCATTCATTCCACGTCACTTTTCTGTTGTTTTTTTTCCTTTTTCCCCTTTTTCCCCGCTGTGTGTGTCCCCCCTCCCGTCCCGCAGCCCATCGTGCGCGGCTCCAAAGGGCCCCAGGATGGGACCCCCGGGGGCCGTGACCGGACGCTGGCGTGGCTCCTGGACGAGCTGGCGGCCGTGTCCGTGTCGCGCTCCAACTCCCTGTGCCGGGACAGCCCCCCCTGCCCCTCCCCGGAGAACGGCCTGGCCCCGGCGCCCCCCCCGGCCCCGCCCGGACCCCCAGGCTCGCCCCGGCCCCGGGGGCCGCCCCAAGTCCAGCTCGGCCGGGGAGGGGCCCCCGCGGCCCCCGGCCCGCGAGCAGCGCCCGCTCTCGGGGCCCGACCTGCGGCCCCCCGACGGCCCCGGCGCCCCCCGCGAGGGGCTGAAGACGGCGCCCGGACGCCCCTTCCACACCTACCCCCGAGCTGACACCGACCCCGGCCCGGGGGGCAGCGCCCAGGTAAAGGGCTGAGCCCAGGGCTGGCCGCATCCTCCTCATCCTCCTCTTCTTGCTGCTGCTGCGATACTTCGTTCTCCAGAGCGGGTTCTCTGCTCCTCTTTCTCTTCTTGCTGCTTCTCTGCTCCCTCTTTCCAGAGCGGGTTCTCTGCTCCTCTTCCTCCTCTTCTTGCTGCTGCTGCTCTACTTCATTCTCCAGAGTGGGTTCTCTGCTCCTCTTCCTCACAGCTTCCACTGGGATCGGCAGCAGCTTCCTTACCCAGCCACATCCTTGGCTCTGGAGCAGTTCCTTCCTCTTCTTCTTCTGCTTCTGCTTCTTCTGCTTTTTCTGCTTCTTCTTCTTCTTGCTCTTTCTCTTCTTCTCGCTGCTCTCCTTCCTCTTCCAGAGCAGGTTCTCTGCTCCTCTTCTTCTTCATCCTGCTGCTCTGCTTCCTCTTACAGAGCGGATTCTCTGCTCCTCTTGCTCTTCTTCTTCTTGCTGCTGCTCTCCTTCCTCTTCTAGATCAGGTTCTCTGCTCCTCTTCCTCTTCTTCTGGCTGCTCTGCTTCCTCTTCCAGAGTGGATTCTTTACTCCTCATCTTCTTCTTCTCACTGCTCTCCTTCCTCTTCCAGAGCACGTTCTCTGCTCCTCTCCTCCTCCTCACTCAGCCCTTCCCTGCAGCCTCTGGGCCCTGAGTCTCCTCCTCCTCCTCCCTCAGCCCTTCATTCCCACGGCAATCCCGGACTCTGACCCCCGAGTCTCTTCCTCCTCCTCTTCCCTCAGCCCTTCCCGAGTTCCTTCCTCCTCCTCCTGCTCCTCCTGGGTCAGCAGTCCCGGGCTCTGACCCCTCTCTCCGTGTCCCCACAGGCCGATCACGCCGCGGGCCGCCCTCAGGAGGTGCCCCCCAACGGGCCGCTCCCCGCCTCAGGAGGAGCCCCCAAAGCCCCCAAAGCCCCGGCGCCTCCTCCTCCTCCTCCTCCTCCCCCGCCGGCGCCCCCGGAGCCCCCGGCCCCGCGCGGCCCCGGCCCCGCTGCCGTGCCCCAGCGCGTGTCCCACGAGCAGTTCCGGGCGGCGCTGCAGATGGTGGTGGACCCCGGGGACCCCCGCTCGTACCTGGACAACTTCATCAAGATCGGCGAGGGCTCCACGGGCGTGGTGTGCATCGCCACCGTGCGCGGCTCCGGGCAGCTCGTGGCCGTCAAGAAGATGGACCTGCGCAAGCAGCAGCGGAGGGAGCTGCTCTTCAACGAGGTGAGGGGAGCCCTGGGGAGCCCTGAGAGCCTTGGGGACCCTTTGAGAGCCCTGGGGAGCCCCGAGAGCCTTGGGGACCCTTTGAGAGCCTTGGGGACCCTTTGAGAGCCTTGGGGAGCTCTGAGAGCCTTGGGGAGCCCTGAGAGCCTTGGGGACCCTTTGAGAGCCCTGGGGAGCCCGAGAGGCTTGGGGACCCTTTGAGAGCCCTGGGGAGCCCTGAGAGGCCTGGGGACCCTTTGAGAGCCTTGGGGACCCTCAGGAGGCCCTGGGGAGCCCCGAGAGGCTTGGGGACCCTTTGAGAGCCTTGGGGGACCCTCAGGAGGCCCTGGGGAGCCCTCCAAGAGCACTTGGTGACCCCGCAGGGAGCTCCTGATGGCCTGGGGACAGTGCCAGGCTGCCCCTTGCCATGTCCCCAAAGGTCTCAGGTGGTCCCTCAGGCTCTTGGGGGACAGTGCCAGGTCCCCATGGCCATGTTCTTCTCCCCATGCCCGTGTCCCCCAGGGTCTCAGGGACAGTGCCAGGCCCCCATGCCCATGTCCCGCTGTCCCCCAGGTGGTGATCATGAGGGACCACCAGCACGAGAACTGGTGCAGATGTACAACAGTTACCTGGTGGGCGACGAGCTCTGGGTGGTGCATGGAGTTCCTGGAGGGCGGCGCCCTGACCGACATCGTCACCCACACCAGGTGAGCACACCTGGGGGGGCAGAGCAGGGGGCACGGGGAGGGGGGGGTGGCAGGGGGCCGGGTGCCAGGATGGTGGCAGAGTGACAGGGGGTGCCAGCCCGGTGACAATCTGCCGCCCAGGATGTCGGAGGAGCAGATTGCCGCCGTGTGCACGCTCGGTGCTGCGGCCGCGCCTCGCCGTGGCTGCACGCCCAGGGCGTCATCCACCGCGACATCAAGAGCGACTCCATCCTCCTCACGCACGACGGAACGGGTAGGCAGCCTGCTCTGGGGCAAACTGGGGGCAAACCTCCAGAAAAAAAAACCTCCGGTAGGGACCCCCAGAAATGCCCCCCAAAGCGCCCCTGACCCTTTGGGGTCCCAGCCCCACTGGCAGGTGAAACACTCGGATTTCAGACAGTAGAGACCCCCCAGAAACATCCCCCAAACCCCCCCCCCCGACCCTCTGAGGTCCCTGCCTGACCCCCCTGGCCCCACTGGCAGGTGAAACTCTCGGATTTTGGACAAGTAGAGACCCCCAGAAATGCCCCCCAAACTTTCAGATTTCGGACAGTAGGGACCCCCAGAAATGCCCCCCAAACTCTCGGATTTCGGACAGTAGGACCCCCCAGAAACGTCCCCCAAACCCCCCCCCCCCCCGACCCTCTGGGGTCCCGCCCTGACCCCCCAGCCCCCCGGCAGGTGAAACTCTCGGATTTTGGGTTCTGTGCCCAAGTGAACAAGGACGTGCCTCGGCGCAAGTCCCCTGGTGGGGACCCCCGTACTGGATGGCCCCCGAGCTCATCTCGCGCCTGCCCTACGGCCCAGAGGTGGAGGGCAGGGGGCTCGGGGGGGGGTTTGGGGGGTCCTGGGCTGCGTTAGGGGGTGTTTAGGGTGGGCTTCAGGGGGTTTGGGGTGGATGTGTGGGCCCCCAGGTTCATCTCCTGCCTTCTCTGCCACCTCGAGGTGTCTTGTGGGGAGTTGGGATGGGTGTGGTGGGGTGCCCAGGGTGGGTTTGGAACGGGTTTAGGGGTGCCCAGGGTGGGTTTAGGGGTGCCAGGGTGGGTTTAGGGTGGGTTTAGGGTTGCTCAGGGTGGGGTTTTAAGGGGAACAGGGTGGGTTAGGGTGCCCAGGGTGGGGTTTGGAATGGGTTTAGGGGGGAACAGGGTGGGTTTGGAACGGGTTTGGAATGGGTTTAGGGTGGGTTTGGGGGTGCCATGGGAGGGGTTTGGAACAGGTTTAGGGGGAACAGGGTGGTGTTTGGAACGGGTTTGGAATGGGTTTAGGGTGGGTTTGGGGTGCCCAGGGTGGGTTTTGGAACAGGTTTAGGGGTGCCCAGGGTGGGTTTAGGGTGCCCAGGGTGGGTTTGGAATGAGTTTTAGGGGGAACAGAGTGGGTTTAGGGTGGGTTTAGGGGTGCCCAGGGTGGGTCTGGATCTACCCAGTGTAAGTTTAAGGGGCTCCAAGTGGCATGGAGTGGGTTTGAGGGGCTGCCCCCCTAACACCCTCCTCACTTTTGGTCATTTTTGGGGTGACCCTCCCCCCCTCCCAGGTGGACATCTGGTCCCTGGGGGTGATGGTCATCGAGATGGTGGACGGGGAACCCCCTTATTTCAACGAACCCCCCCTCAAAGCCATGAAGCTGATCCGGGACAAACCTCCCCCCCCCGGCTCAAGAACGGCCACAAGGTAACTGGGGGGGGGAAGGGGGGCAGTCCCCCCCATTTCTGGGGGTCTCTCACACCCCCCCCCATTTCCCCCCTTTAGGTGTCCCCATCGCTGAAGGGGTTCCTGGTGCCCCCCTCCCCATTTCAGGGGTCTCACACCCCCCTTTCCCCTCCATTTCAGGGTCTCACACCCCATTTCCACCCCGTTTAGGTGTTCCCGTCGCTGAAGGGGTTCCTGGAGCGGATGCTCATGCCCCCTCCCCATTTCAGGGGTCTCACACCCCATTTCCCCCCCCATTTCAGGGTCTCACACCCCCCTTTCCCCCCCATTTCAGGTCTCACACCCCTTTCCCCCCCATTTCAGGGTCTCACTCACCCCCATTTCAGGGGTCTCACACCCCCTTTCCCCCCCATTTCAGGGTCTCAACACACCCTTTCCCCCCCCATTTCAGGGTCTCACACCCCCATTTCAGGGTCTCACACCCCCCTTTCCCCCCCCATTTCAGGGTCTCACACCCCCCTTTCCCCCCATTTCAGGGTCTCACACCCCCATTTCAGGGTCTCACACCCCCCTTTCCCCCCCCATTTCAGGGTCTCACACCCCCCTTTCCCCCCATTTCAGGGTCTCACACCCCCATTTCAGGGTCTCACACCCCCCTTTCCCCCCCCCATTTCAGCGTCTCACACCCCCCTTTCCCCCCCATTTCAGGGTCTCACACCCCATTTACCCCCCCATTTCAGGGTCTCACACCCCCTTTCCCCCCATTTCAGGGGTCTCACACCCCCTTTCCCCCCCATTTCAGGGTCTCACACCCCCTTTCCCCCCATTTCAGGGTCTCACACCCCCTTTCCCCCCCATTTCAGGTGTCACACCCCATTTCAGGGTCTCACACCCCCTTTCCCCCGTGTAGGTGTCCCCGTCGCTGAAGGGGTTCCTGGAACGGATGCTGGTGCGGGACCCCGCGCAGCGAGCCAAGCGCCCCCCGAGCTGCTCCGTCACCCCTTCCTGGGCGTGGCCGGGCCCCCCGCCTGCATCGTGCCCCTCATGCGGCAGCACCGGCTGCGCTGAGAGACCCCCGGGATGGGGGAGAGACCCCCGGCAATGGGGACAGACCCACGGGCCGGCAGGAGACCCCTGTCCTGGGACGAGACCCCTCTGTCCTGGGGGAGAGAACCCCCGGACAGGGGGAGAGACCCCTCGGACTGGGGGAGAGACCCCCGGCAGGGGAGAGACCCCCAGACAGGGGGAGACCCCCAGACAGGGGGAGACCCTTTACCCTCAGAGAGGACCCCCCCACTGCAGGGGGAGACCCCCGGCCCCCTCCCCCTCCTCCTCAGCAGCCCCCCCAAACTGGAGCGGGCCTGGACGTTCTGGGGGACCCCGGCCCCCCAACCTGTACTACTGAGCTGGGGACCCCCAGCAGAGATTTTGGGGAGGGGGAGGCCGCCATCCCCGAGATTTGGGGGTGCATGGGCTCCTCCCACCCCCCCCGCCTTTGGGACCCATTTTGGGGAATTTCCCCTTTTTTTTTGATTTTTATTTTAGCCCCCTCTTTTCTACCCAATTCAGGCACTTGGGGTACAGCCCCCCCACACACCTCTGTGAGGGGGGGTCCCCAAAACTACAGCCCCCCTCTCCCCCCCACACCACACTACTGATTCGGGGTGTGTGTCCCCCCCCCCATTTTTATTGATTTTGGGGTTTTTTGTTTGTTTGGTTCCTTCCCCCCCCTCCCATGCCCCGCCTCGGTTTTGGTTTTTTTTTTTTTGGTTTTCTTTTTGTTTGTTTTTTAACAAAAAATTGATATTTATATGGTTGGGTTTTGTACCGCACGGGAGGGGGGGACACGGGGCCCCCCCAGAATTACACGTGTCCTTTTGGAGCCCCCCGTGTGCTGTGTGTGCTTCTTTTGGGGAGGGGGGGGCGTGGGACACCCCCTCCCCAATAAAGGAGCCCCCTGACATGCCCGTGGGGTGGGGGCGTGGGGACACCCCCTCCCCAATAAAGGAGCCCCAGGCAGGAGCTGCTGCTTCCTCAGGGCTTTATTGGCTGCGGGGGGGGGGCAGGGGGGGCACATGGGGTCTCACAGTGGCTCGGCTCGGCTCAGGTTGGTCCTTGATGGTGAATTGTGGCCAGTGCCAGCTCATGTTGACTTGGCTTGGTTTGGCCTGGTTTGGCTTGGCTTGGGTCCTGATGGTGAATCTTGGCCGGTGCTGGGTCGTGTTGGCTCGGCTTGGCTTGGCTTGGCTCGGTCCCTGATGGTGAATTCCTGGCCAGTGCCGGCTTGGCTTGGCCAGCGTTGGCTCGTGTCAGCTCATCTTGGCCCTCTTGGGGGTGCTTTGGCCCACGTTGGCTCAGGCTGACCCGCGCTGACTCGTGCTGGCACACGGTGATGCATGCTGGCACATTCTGACCTGTGCCAGGTCGCAGTGACCCACGCTGGCACATCCTGACCCACGCTGGCCCATTCTGACCCACGCTGGCACATCCTGACCCGTGCTGGCACATCCTGACACACGCTGGCACATCCTGGCCCACACTGGCCCATTCTGACCCACGCTGGCACATCCTGACCCGTGCTGGCACATCCTGGCCCACGCTGGCACATCCTGACGCACGCTGGCACATCCTGGCCCACGCTGGCACATCCTGACCCGTGCTGGCCCGTGCTGGCATATCCTGACCTGTGTCCCCCGGGTCCCCCCGTGCTCATTTGCAGGTGCAGTACAGAGCCCGGATGGCGTCGTTCCAGCCCCCGTGTCCCCCCATGTCCCCCCAAAGCCCCCCACCCTCACTTGCGGGTGCAGTACAGAGCCGGATGGCGTCGTTCCTGTCCCCGTGTCCCCCCATGTCCCCCCGTGTCCCCCCGGTGCCCCCACCCTCACTTGCAGGTGCAGTACAGGGCCCGGATGGCGTCGTTCCAGTTGCCGAAGAGCCCCCGTTTCACCTCCTGCAGCCGCGGCACCGCTCCCGCCGAGAAGCGCCGCGTTTTGCCCGCCTTGGCGCGGCGGGACCACACGGTGAGCTCGCACCGGGTGCCCACCACGAGCGAGGAGGCGCGGCCGGCCCCAGCCCACGGGCAGGTAGGGCAGGTCGGCGTTCGGGGAGCACCTCGAGCGCGTCCCCGGCGCAGCACTGCTCGTAGTAGGGGCTGTTGTCGGCGTAGAGCAGCGCGCAGAGCCGGGTCCCGTTGGCGGGGCGCAGGTCGGCGGGGCGCGGGCACTGCGCGACCGCCCCCCGGGACCCCAGCAGCGCCAGCAGCAGCGCGAACAGCGGCGCCAGCATCGCCGTCACCTCTGATGTCACCTGCTGTCACCTGCTGTCACCTTCTGGTGTCGCCGTCACCTGCCGGGCTCCTGCGGGGCCCTTGGGCTGAGGTTATAGCCCGGCCCCAAGGCCGGCGGGCGGGGCACACCTGGGAGGGGACACAGGTGTGTGCGGGGAAGGGACACGGGTGTGGGGGGGTCCCGGGGTTTGCAGCTCCTCCCCTGCCATGGAAGGGTACACAGGGTGTGTGTGAAGGAGGGTCCGAGATTTGCAGCCCCCTCCTCACCTGGGAAGGCACACAGGTGTGGGGGTGGTCCCCAGGAGGGGACACAGGTTGTGTTGGGGGGGGGGGGGGGTCCCACGGTCTGCAGCTCCCCCCATCCCCACCTGGGAAGGGACACTGGGAAACCGTCACAGGTGTGTGGGGGGCTCCGAGGTCTGCAGGTCCCCACCTGGGAAGGGTCACAGGTGTGTGGGGAAGGGACACGGGAAGGGTCACAAGTGTGCTGAGGGGGGGGTCCCGAGGTCTGCAGCCCCTCTCCCCGCCGTGGGAAGGGTCACAGGTGACTCCCCCGGGCCCCCCCGGCCTTGGCTCCTCCCCCCTGCCCAAGGCCAGGCTGGGGCCAAGGTGTTCTGTATGCAAATGAACGCATAATTAGCCGGGGATTTTCGCCGGTGGGCCCCGCCCCTTATTTGCATATTCATGACGCCGTCGTGGTCCCGCTGAGCTCCCCGCGACGGTCACCATGGCAACGGCAGAGGGGCGGGGGATTGTTGCTCATTAGCATAGTCCTGACCCGCCCACATTGCGGGAAGAGACGGGGGGGGAAGAACCTCGGGGGGGGGGTTCGCATTGGGCCGGGACCCCCTCAGGAAATGACACCCCCCGCCCCAAAATACAGAGCGCGCCCCCCCAGCCTCAAAATACAGAGACCCCTCCCAGCCCCAAACAGGGACCCCCCCAGTCCCAAAATACAGCGCGCCCCATCCCAGTGACACTCGCGTTTCTGCCCGGGGGTGGGGGCACAGGTTTTTAATGTAAAAACTCGTGTTAAACACTGCGGGGGCCCGGGGGGGGGCGGCGTGGTGGGGGGCGGCATTTTGGGGGTGGGGGGCACGGGGAGGAGCTGAGGCTTTTTTGGGGTGGGGGCAATGGGGGGTGGGCGGGGAATGGGCGGGGGGGCTGGGGCGCCCCCCCAGGGTTATCCAGACCAGCCAGATAGGGACCCCCGGGTCGAGTTTTTTTTTTGGGGGGGGGGAGGGGCCAGAGGCCACGGGAGGGACACACGGGGGGGTCCCCAGGCATCCGGGGGGGCCCCCCCCCCTTTTTGGCCCCCACCGTCCCCCATCCCCACGGGGGGCGGGGGGTTTTATTTGGGGGGGGGCTGCGGTGGTCTCGTGTCATCTGTGCAGAGATGTCGGGGGGGGGGCGTGCGCGGGGCCCCCCCGCCCGGCCGAAGGCACCGCGGGGGGGGCGGGCCGGGCACGCACGGGTGGGGGGGCACGGGGGTGGGGCACACCAATTTGGGGGCGCACACACAAAGTCCCAAGTGCGCGTTTTGGGGTGGGGGGGACACACACACGCGTGGGGGGCGGAGCCGCAGAATTTGGGGGGGGGGCGCGGTCCCCGTCCCGGCCCCCCCGCCCCCCGCACGTGTCGGGGGTTCCCACGCGCGCGGGTTTTTGGGGGGGGGGGAAGGTTTGCATACAGGTACCCCCAGGGCGGCCGGGGGGGCACCTGGGGGGGGCACCTGGCGGGTCCCCAGCGGGCACCTGGGGGCACCCACGGGGTCCGGGGGGGGCTCCCGGGACCCCCCCTCCCCACCAAGAGCCGCCGGGGCTGCGTTTGGGACCACCCGGGAGAGGGGGGGGGGGGTCCCACCGCTGCCCCCCCCCGGAGGATTTGGGGGGGTCCCAGTGGGTGCTGCCCAAGAGGGGGGTCCCCGAGGGGGGGGGGGGCGGGATTCCCACCGTGCCCCCCCCCCTCAGACGGTGCTCTCAGTGCTGCCCAAGAGGGGGGTCCCGGGGGGGGTTCCCACCATTCCCCCCCTCACACGGCTGCTCTCCAGCATCCAGTGCGTGCTGCCGAACGAGGGGCGCAGGGGGGGGTCCCAGGGGGGTCCCCTCGGGCCCGTCCAGCCAGCGGCAGGGACCCGTGGCGCCGCGGCCGCGCCCGCCGGGGGTAGCTGTGGCTGGGGAACAACGCCCGCGCCCCCGCCCCGGGACCGCCCCCCGGACCCCCGCCCGCCGCCGGCGGGGGCAGCGGCGGCAGCGCGGGCAGCTCGGGGGTCTCGGCGGGCCGGGGGGCCGCCGTTGGTCTGCGAGCAGACGCTGGTGAGGGGTGGGCGGGGGGCGCCGCGCCCCCGCCGCCGCCGCCGCCTTCCAGCGCGCCCGTGAGGATGAGGATGAAGACGAGCACGGAGGCGGCGATGGCGGCGCCGATGACGATGATGACGGTGCCCCCCAGGAAGTGCGGCCGCGGCGGCGCGGAGCAGCCCGGGGGGGCGGCGGCCGTGGCGAACGAGACGCAGCCGAGCGGGCGGGGGGGCGGCGGGGGGGTCGCCGAGGACGCGCAGCGCGGACACGCACACAGCTCGTAACTGGCGGCCCGGCACCAGATCCCGCAGCACGAAGGTGCGGCTGGAGGGGGGGCAGCAGCCTGGGGAGGGGGCGAGCGGGAGTCGGGCGAGGGGCGAGACCCCCGCACCCCCCCTTTGCCCTCCCCAGGGAGCGGAAAACCCGCACAGGACCCCTCAGGATCCCCCAGACGCCTCCTCAATCCCCCCGCTAAACACCTCAGAGCCCCGCCAGGACCCCCCGAGTGCCCCAGGGGCTCACCAGGGACCTCCTGAAGCCCCCCCCCCGATATAAAGAATTCCCTTGGTGTCCCCCACATCCCCTCAGAGCCCCCCCAGGACCCCCCAATACCCTCCCCCAGAACCCTCCAGGATGCACAAATCCTTCCCAGACCCCCTGAGCCCCCAAGACCGCCAAAATCCACTTGAAACCCCCCGACCTCCCCAACCCAGCTGAGCTCCCCCCGGAGCCCCCCCAGACTCTTCCCAGACCCCCCTGGAGCCCCCCATCTCTCCCCCAGGACCCCTCCCAGCCCCCCGGGCACACCTGTCCGGGTGTTCCCCAGTGCCCACCTGTAGACCAGGCTGTCGTCAGCCGAGCTGTTGTACTGGATCTGCACCATGCGCACGCCGGGCACGTGGCGCTGCGGCAGCCACCGGATCCGCGCCGACGACGCCGTCACCTCGGCCGCCACCACGCGCTGCCGCTCGCCGGGGCCGCCCCAGGTGTCGTTGCCGCCCGCCTGGGCCATGTCCGAGGGCCCGGGCCCCGCCTCGGCGCCGCCGTCCCCGTCCCCGTCCCGCGCCCCGTCCCGCGGCACCGCCAGCGGCACCACCACCACCCTCGACGCGCGCCGCCGCCTCGCCCGCCGCGTTGGCGGCCACGCAGGTGAAGCCGCCGTGGTCGCGGAGCGTGGCCACGCGCAGCTCCAGGGAGCCGTCGGCGCCCACGGAGCGCCGGGAGCCGTTCTGCACCACGCGCCCGTCGGGGCCCAGCCAGTGCAGCGCGGGCGGCGGGTCCCCGACGGCGGCGCAGCCCAGGCGCAGCGGCTGCCCCTCGGTGACGGCGGGCGGGTGTGCGGCCGCGGCCGTGACCGACGGTGCCCGGCACGTCAGCTCCTCCTCGGGCACGGCGCCCAGCAGCCGCCCGGCCAGCGGCGCCGGCGTAGCGCACGTCTCCAGGCGGCCGGGCTGGGCCACGCGGCGCAGCCACAGCAGCTCGCAGTTGCAGTGCAGCGGGTTCCCCCCACTACCCAGCCGCCAGCGACGGCCCCGGCGGGCCCGGCACCGGCGGCAGCGCCCGCAGCCGGTTCGCCGTCAGGTCCAGGCGTGCCAGGCGCGGCAGCCGCGCCACGGCGCCTGCGGGCACCCGCTCCAGCAGGTTGTGGTCCAGCGTGAGCGTGGCCAGGCTGCCCATGGCGGCCACGGCGTCCCAGGGCAGCGCGGGCAGGTTGTTGTGCGACAGGTCCAGGTCCTCCACGGTGGCGGCGAAGGCGGCGAAGGCGGCGGCGTCGATGGCGGCCAGCTGGTTGTTGGCCAGGATGAGGTGGCGCAGGCTGGCCAGCCCGCGCAGCTGCGGCCCGCTCAGCGCCGGCAGCCGGTTCCCGTCCAGGTGCAGCGCCCGCAGCGCCCGCAGGTCGGCGAAGGCGCCCGGGGCGAGGCGGCGGAGCCCGTTCCGCGACAGCGTCAGGTGCACCAGGCTGCTCATGTTGGCGAAGTCGGCGCGGCCCACGGCGCCGATGAAGTTGTCGGCCAGGCGCAGCTCCACGGCGGCGCGGTCCAGGCTGGGCGGCACGGCCAGCAGCCCCGTGCGGGCGCACAGCAGCGTCGGGCTGGGCGCGGCCGCGGGGCACAGGCACCGCGCGGGGCAGCGCGGCGGCGGTGACACCGGCGGCGACACCGGCGCCGGTGGCACCGGCACCACGCCGGCCCCCGAGACGGCGCCCAGCATCACCAGCGGCACCAGCAGCTTCGCCATCCCCGCGGCGGCGGCGGCGGCCGGGCCTGAGCGGCGGGGACAGCAACGGGGGAGAACGGGGTCACCGGGGAACGGGGGACAACAACGGGGACAGCAACGGGAACAACGGGGGTCACGGGAGGGAACGGGAACAACGGGGGAATGGGGAAACGGGGGGGAACGGGGGTCACGCGAGGGCTGGATCACAGGGGAGCCCAGGGGATCCCAGCAGGTTCCAGCAGAACCCAGCAAGTCCCAGGAGATCCCAGTGGAGCCCAGCAGATCCCAGTGGATCCCAGCAGAGCCCATCTGCTGGGATCCCACAGGAGATCTCCCAGGAGATCCCACAGCACACCACAAAACCCCAGTGAGATCCCAGTGAGATCCCAGTAAATCCCAGTATATCCCAGTGGAGCCCAGCAAGGCCCAGAGGATCCCAGTAAGATCCCAGTGATCCCAGTAAATCCCAGTGGATCCCAGTAGAACCCAGCAGATCACAGTAGACCACAGGAAATCCCAGCAGAGCCCAGTGGGTCCCAGCAGATCCCGTCTGTCCCACAAGATCCCACAGCACACCACAAAACCCCAGTGCGATCCCAGTGCGATCCCAGTGAGATCCCAGTCCTCCCAGTGAGATCCCAGTCCTCCCAGTTGTCCCAGTAAGATCCTAATGATCCCAGTGAGATCCCAGTTCTCCCAGTTGTCCCAGTACCTCCTCTCAGGGCTCCATGTTGGTCCTGTCCAGGCGTCGCCGTGGGGCCTGTGGGGACAGGGGACAGCCCAGTACGGGCCAGTACAGACCAGTACGGACCAGTACGGACCAGTATGGACCAGTATGGGCCAGTATGGACCAGTACAGACTAGTACAGCCCAGCACAGCCCAGTATAACCCAGTACAGCCCAGCATGGCCCAGCACAGCCCAGTATGGCCCAGTATACACCAGCACACACCAGCATGGCCCAGTACAGCCCAGTACAAGCCAGTACAGCCCAGCACATCCCAGTACATCCCAGCACAGCCCAGTATAACCCAGTACATCCCAGCATGGCCCAGCACAGCCCAGTACGGCCCAGTGTAACCCAGTACATCCCAGCATGTTCCAGTACACACCAGCACAGCCCAGCTTGGCCCAGTATAACCCAGCACATCCCAGTACAGCCCAGTAGGGCCCAGTACACACCAGCATGGCCCAGCATGGCCCAGTATAACCCAGTACGAACCAGTACAGCCCAGTACATCCCAGTATAACCCAGCACAGCCCAGCCCAGCCCTGTATAACCCAGTACATCCCAGTACATCCCATTATAAACCAGTACATCCCAGCACAGCCCAGTATATCCCAGTACATCCCAGTACATCCCAGTATAACCCAGTACATCTCAGTACATCCCAGTATAACCCAGTACGACCCAGCACGACCCAGTACAGCCCAGCACATCCCAGTATAACCCAGTACATCCCAGTATAACCCAGTACAACCCAGCACATCCAGCACAGCCCAGCATGGCCCAGCACATCCCAGTATAACCCAGTACAACCCAGTATGGCCCAGCAGAGCCCAGTGCACACCAGCACAGCCACACCAGGCTGATAAGGACACAGCAGAGACCAGTACATCCCAGTACATCCCAGTATGGCCCAGTGCAGGCCAGCGCAGACCCAGTACATCCCAGTACATCCCAGTATGGCCCAGTGCAGGCCAGCGCAGACCCAGTACATCCCAGTACATCCCAGTATGGCCCAGTGCAGGCCAGCGCAGACCCAGTACATCCCAGTACATCCCAGTATGGCCCAGTGCAGGCCAGCGCAGACCCAGTACATCCCAGTACATCCCAGTATGGCCCAGTGCAGGCCAGCGCAGACCCAGTACATCCCAGTACGTCCCAGTATGGCCCAGTGCAGGCCAGCGCAGACCCAGTACATCCAGTACGTCCCAGTATGGCCCAGTGCAGGCCAGCGCAGACCCAGTACATCCCAGTACATCCCAGTAACTCCCAGCACCTCCCAGTCCCCCCCAGTCCCCCCCATTTCCCCCAGTGCCCCGGTCCGGCCGTACCTGGGGGGGCTCAGCCCCCGGACGCTCCCATCGCTGCTCCGGGTGGGGGGGGGGGGGGGGGCGGGCCTCGCCCTACCGGGGGGCATCGGGGGGGGGGGCACCGGGAATTGGGGAGGGGCGATGGGGGGGGGGGGATGTCGGGAATCACCGGATGGGACCGGGGTGGGGAGAGGGGGCACCGGGATGGGGGATGGAACCGGGAGGGAACCGGGGATGGAACCGGGGATGGAACCGGGGATTGGAACCGGGAGGGAACCGGATGGAGGATCCGGGAACCGGGGATGGAACCGGGAGGGATGCGGGGAGGGATCCGGGAGGGATGCGGGGAGGGATCCGGGGATGCGGGGATGGATCCGGGATGGAGGATCCGGGGATGCGGGGAGGGATCCGGTGATGGATCCGGTGATGGATCCGGTGATGGATCCGGGATGCGGGGAGGGATCCGGGGATGGATCCTGGGATGGATCCCGGGCGGGCCGGGGGGTCCCGGAGCAGCCCCGGAGCCGCCGCCCCGAGAGGCCCCGGTGAGGCCCCGGTGAGGCCCCGGTGAGGCCGCGGCCGCCGCTCGGAGCCGCAGAACCGGCGGGGCGGGGCCGGGCGGGGCCGGGGCGGGGCCGGGGCGGGGCCGGGCGGGCCTGCGGGGGGCGGGCCGGGGGCGCGCGGACGGACGGACACCGGGATGGACACGGGGATGGACGCACGGACAGACAGACGGACACCGGGATGGACACACGGACACGGGGATGGACAGACGGACACCGGGATGGACACACGGGACACGGGGATGGACAGATGGATGGACAGACGGACACCGGGATGGACACGGGGATAGGACAGACGGACGGACAGATGGACACGGGGATGGACACGGGATGGATACACGGACACCGGGATGGACACTGACATGGCCACAGGGATGGGCACTGGGACGCATGGACAGGCAGACGGACAGGGGGATGAACAAATGGACACGGGGATGGACAGGGAGATGGACACACGGACAGACAGATGGGCACGGGGATGGACACACGGACACGGGGATGGACAAATGGACACGGGGATGGACGCTGGGGGACAGTGAGGGACTCTGAGGGGACACTGGGGGGTACTGGGGGGGCACTGGGGGTTACTGCAGGTTACTGGGACACACTGGGAGTTACTGGGAGTTAATGGGGGACACTGGGGGGACACTGAGGGTTACTGGGGGACACTGGGGGTTACTGGGGGGTACTGGGACACACCGGGAGTTACTGGGGGACACTGGGGGGGCACTGGGGGTTACTGGGGGGGCACTGGGGGTTACTGGGGATACTGGGACACACCGGGAGTTACTGGGGGACACTGGGGGGACACTGGGGGTTTCTGGGGGGGTACTGGGACACACCGGGAGTTACTGGGGGACACTGGGGGGCACTGGGGGACACTTGGGGGGGCACTGGGGGTTACTGGGGGGGCACTGGGGGTTACTGGGGGTACTGGGACACACCGGGAGTTACTGGGGGGGTTCCGCTGGCCCCGCCCCCAGCGCGGGCAGCGCGAGGCCGCGCGGGGCGTGGCCAACGCAGAGGGGGGCGGTGCCTCCGTGATTGACGGTAGGCGCGAAGGGGGCGTGGTCCGCCCAGGGCGAGGGGGCGGTGCACCCCGAGGCCCCGCCCCCCCGGCGCGCGCGCCTGCGCCTGCGCCATCGGTTCCCTCCCCCGCGGCGCTCCGCCCTCTCATTGGCCCGTTGGCGGCGGCGACGCCGTGACGCAGCGACGCAGGCGTGCGTGCGGTGCGCGCTGACGTTGCGCGGGGCGGCGGCGGCGGTGAGTGAGGGGCGGCCGCGACCCCAGGGGGCCGCCGGGCCCGAGCGCAGCCCCCGCGACCCGCCACGCGCTCCCCCGCGCCTCCCCGAGCCCTCCCCGGCCCCGCCGCAGCGCCCGCGCCCGGCCCCGGCCCCGCCGGGCCTGCGCCCCCTGCGCCCGCCGCGCTGAGGGGAGAGCGGGGCGGGCGGAGGGGCTGCGGCCCCGTGAGGGGACACCGGGGGGTCTCTGTGGGGCGGCTGTAACGGGGGGATCGCTGTGGCTGGGAAGGGGGGAGGCTGGTCCGTGTGGGAGCGCTCCCGGTAACCAGAAGGGGTCCCGGTAACCGTGAGGGGTCCCGGTCACTGGGAGGGGTCCCGGGTAACCGGGAGGGGTCCCGGTCACTGGGAGGGGGTCTCGGTAACCGGGAGGGGTCCCGGTCACTGGGAGGGGTCCCGGTAACCAGAAGGGGGTCCCGGTCACTGGGAGGGGTCCCGGTAACCGGGAGGGGTCCCGGTCACTGGGAGGGGTCTCGGTAACCGGGAGGGGTCCCGGTAAGTGTGAAGGGTCCCGGTAACTGGGAGGGGTCCCGGTGCCGGTGAGGGGGTCCTGGTTTCTTTTGGAGTCCCGGTCACCGTCAGGGATCCCTGTGCCCGTGAGGGGTCCCCGGTAACCGGGAGGAGTCCCGGTCGGTTTTTGGGGGTCCCGGTCACTGTGAGGGGTCCCGGCGACCGGTCCCAGTCACTGGCAGGGGTGACCATCAGGGTCCCCGTCGCTTTTGGGGGTCCCGGTGACCATGAGAGTCCCGGTGTCTTTTGGGGGTCCCGGTCACCGGGAGGCGTCCCTGGTACCGTCTGGGGGTCCCTAGTTCATTTTAGGGGTCCTTAGTTCATGCTGGGGATCCCTGGTGCCTCCTGGGGGTCCCCAGTTCCCCCGTGGGGGGTGGTCCCTGTTCCTGGGGGGTCTCTCCCCACTCGGGGGTCTCTGTGTGGATCCAACCCCCTCCCCTCTCTGTCTCTCGCTGCAGCCCGGGGGGGTTGGTCCCTGTTCCTGTGGGGAATATCCTGGGGGTCTCTGTGTGTATCTGACCCCTCCTCTATTTCCCCACAGGACCCTCCGGACCCTCGCTGCAGCCCGGGGGCCCCCTCGGCACCCCCTGCCCTCGCCCCCCCATGCGCTGCCCGGGCCCGGGGGGGGCCCCCCCGCCACCTGAGGAGGGGGGGGGGGCAGGTCGGGCCCGCGCGCCCCCCGCGCCCCCAGGGCGGCCCCCGGCCCCCGCCATGATGTTCCGGGAGCAGGTGGGCATCGTGGCGGGCTGGTTCCGCGGCTGGAGCGAGTGCGAGCAGACGGTGGCGCTGCTGGCGCTGCTGAAGCGCGTGACGCGCACGCAGGCGCGCTTCCTGCAGCTGTGCCTCGAGCACTCGCTGGCCGACTGCGCCGACATCCACCTGCTCGAGGCCGAGGCCAACAGCGCCGGTGAGGGGACGGGGTTTGGGGGGGTATGGGGGGTTACATGGGGGTTACACTGCCCCGACATCCACCTGCTCGAGGCCGAGGCCAACAGCGCCGGGGGAGGGGACGGGGTTTGGGGGGGTATGGGGGGGGTTACATGGGGGTTACACTGCCCCGACATCCACCTGCTCGAGGCCGAGGCCAACAGCACCAGTGAGCAGCTGGGGGATTTTACAGGCAGGTTATGGGGGTCTGGAGGGGTTACGGGGGTCTCTGGGGGGTCCTTGTGTGTGCCCAGGGGTGTCATGGGGGGCTTCAGCAGCTCCCAGCTTCTGTTCCTGTGTCCCCTGTCCCTGTGTCCCGGCTGCCATCTCCTGGTGGCCCTGCTCGCCCTGTCTGTCCCCTGTGCGTCCGTGCTGACCGTGTCTGTCCGTCTGTCCCCAGCTGCCATCTCGCAGTGGCCCCAGGAGCCCGCTGAGGCCGCGGTCGCCCTGCTCCTGGCGCACCTGCCGCTGCTGCAGCCCGGCAACGCGGCGGCCAAGGCCGAGTACATGAAGCGGGCTGCAGAAGGTGCTGGCTGACGCCATCGAGAGCAACCGCTGCGTGGAGGAGTCGCGGCAGCTGCTCTCGTACGCGCTCATCCACCCCGCCACCACGGCCGACGACCGCAGCGCGCTCGCCCTGTGGCTGGGGCACCTGGAGGAGCGCCTGGCGCCCCCCGCCCAGCGCCGGCCCCCGGCCCACGAGTGGCCCCCCGAGCCCCCCGAGGCCGGCGGAGGAGGGGGCGGCGGCTGGCCCGAGCAGCAGCAGCAGCAGCACGGGACGGGCACGGGGACCGGGAGACGGGGACGGCGCCGCGGGGAGAACGGGCACCCCGCCTTCCAGGGGAGGGAGGAGGTAACGTGGGGAATGGGGGAAAAATGGGGGAAAACGGGGAAAATGGGGGAAAAGGGGTACCCTGCCTTCCAGGGGGGAGGAGGTAATGTGGGGGAAATTGGGGAAAAAAATGGGGAAAAAATGGGGGGAAATTGGGGGAAAAAATGGGGGAAAAGGGTACCCCGCCTTCCAGGGGGAAATGGGGGAAAAACAGGGAAAAATGAGGAAAAGATGGGGGGAAAAATGGGGGGAAAAGGACACCCCGCCTTCCGGGGGGGGGGAGGTAACGTGGGGGAAAAATGGGGGAAAAGGACACCCCGCCTTCCAGGGGGGGAGGAGGTAATGTGGGGAATGGGGAAAAATTGGGGGAAAAACGGCGAAAAAATGAGGGAAAAATGGGGGAAAAATGGGAGAATGGGCACCCCGCCTTCCAGGGGGGAGGAGGTAATGAGGGGAATGGGGCAAAATTGGGGGAAAATTGGGGGAAAAGGACATCCCATGTTACAGGGTGGCAGAAGTAGCAGGGGGGAAATGGGGGAAAAGCGGAAAAATGGGGGGGGGGGAATTGGGAGACAGTTGGGCGGGAAATGGGAAGAAATAGGAGGAGAAAGTGGGAGAATTGGGGAAAAATGGGAGAAATGGGAAAAGACAGGGAATAGGAAAAGAAAGTGTGAGAATGGGAGAAAAGAGAGGGGAAATTGGGAGAAACTGGGAGAATGGGGAAAACCAAGGGGTCTGGGTCAGGGGTCTGAGGGGCTGGGCAGGGGGTCCATGGGGCTGGGCAGGGTTCCATGGGCTGGGCAGGGGCTCCATGGGCTGGGCAGGGGTCCATACTGCTGGGCAGGGGGTCCATGGGGCTGGGCAGGGGTCCATGGGCTGGGCAGGGGTCCATACGGCTGGGCAGGGTTCCAGGGGCTGGGCAGGGGTCCATGGGGCTGGGCAGGGGTCCATGGGGCTGGGCAGGGGTCCATGGGGCTGGGCAGGGGTCCATGGGCTGGGCAGGGTTCCAGGGGCTGGGCAGGGGGTCCATGGGGCTGGGCAGGGGTCCGAGGGGCTGGGCAGGGGTCCGAGGGGCTGGGCAGGGGTCCATACGGCTGGGCAGGGTTCCAGGGGCTGGGCAGGGGTCCGTGGTGCCCCCTCCTCACCATTTCCCCCCGTTTCCCCCAGCCCTGCCGTGCCAGCTGCACCCCAGCCCCCTGAAGCGCTCGCTGGCCCTGGGGCCCGGCAGCCCCCCAGCCCGGCCCCTGGCGGTGACTGGGCCGGTTCCGGGGGGGGTCCCGAGGAGCCCCCCAGCCCGCGGGCCCCCCCCAGCCCCGAGGGGCGCCCCAGGGCTTCGGGGAGCACGCGCCGCTGTCCCCCCAGAGCAGCGTGGCCTCGTCGGGCAGCGAGCACACCGAGGAGCGCAACTCCTTCCAGGAGGACGGCAGCGGCATGAAGGGTGCGTGGGGGGCTCGGGGGGCTCGGGGGGCTCTGGGGGCGGCCGTGACCCCCCCGGCGTGTCCCTGTGCCCTCCCCAGACGTCCCCTCGTGGCTGAAGAGCCTCAGGCTGCACAAGTACGCGGCGCTGTTCGCGCAGATGAGCTACGAGGAGATGATGACGCTGACGGAGCATCACCTCGAAGTCGCAGGTGGGGCCCTGGGAGGGGACTGGGGGGGACTGGAGACCCAGGTGAGGGACTGGTTTATACTGGACGGAATGGGAGGGGACTGGGGGGGACTGGGAGGGGACACTGGAGCATCCTGTGGGCCCTGGGGGGCACTGGGGTGTCCCCAAAAGGAGGTGACACCCCCAGATGAGGGCTGTGACCCCCCCAGAGGGCTGTGACCCCCCCAAAAGAAGGTGACACTCCCCAAAATGGCTGTGACCCCCCCCAAAGGAGGTGACACCCCTAAATGAGGGCTGTAACCCCCCCTGTCCCCCCCTAGAACGTCACCAAGGGCGCCCCGGCACAAAATCGCCCTGAGCATCCAAAAACTGCGGGAGAGACAGAGCGTGCTCAGGCCCTGGAGAAGGTACTGGGCAGACTGGGGGGGACTGGGAATGGGCTGGGGGGGGACTGGGGGGCCCTGGGAGGGGAGTGGGGGGCCCTG
The DNA here is from genome assembly GCA_036010785.1 of Ammospiza maritima maritima. Lineage (NCBI taxonomy): Eukaryota > Metazoa > Chordata > Aves > Passeriformes > Passerellidae > Ammospiza > Ammospiza maritima. Next base: position 65,757 of record JAYKTQ010000221.1, read on the forward strand.
GGAGGGAGTGGAGGGCACTGGGAGGGAGTGGGGGGCACTGGGGAATGGGCTGGGGGGCCCTGGGAGGGAGTGGGGGGCACTGGAAGGGACTGGGAATGGGCTGGGAGGGACTGGGGGGCCCTGGAGAAGGTACTGGGGAGACTGGGGGGGCACTGGGGAATGGGCTGGGGGGGGACTGGGGGGCACTGGGAATGGGCTGGGGAGACCGGGGGGGGGAGTAACCTGTGTCCCCACTGTCACCGCTGTCCCCAGGGGTTCTGGGGGCGTCCCCGCCGTCCCCCTGCTGTCCCCCCTGTGTCCCCAATGTCCCCCCATGTCCCTGCTGTCCCCCCCATGTCCCTGATGTCCCCAATGTCCCCAATGTCCCCCCCCGTGTCCCTGATGTCCCCAATGTCCCCCCATGTCCCTGCTGTCCCCCCCATGTCCCTGATGTCCCCAATGTCCCCCCGTGTCCCCCCCCCCCCCGTGTCCCTGCTGTCCCTGCTGTCCCCCCCTGTGTCCCTGATGTCCCCAATGTCCCCCCATGTCCCCGTGTCCCCCCCCCGTGTCCCTGATGTCCCCAATGTCCCCCCCGTGTCCCCCCCCCGTGTCCCTGCTGTCCCCCCATTTCCCTGCTGTCCCCCCCGTGTCCCTGATGTCCCCAATGTCCCCCCATGTCCCCGTGTCCCCCCCTGTGTCCCTGATGTCCCCAATGTCCCCCCCGTGTCCCCCCCCCGTGTCCCTGCTGTCCCCCCCCCGTGTCCCTGATGTCCCCAATGTCCCCCCATGTCCCCGTGTCCCCCCCCCCCCGTGTCCCTGATGTCCCCAATATCCCCCCAGGACATCCTGGAGGGGGGGCAACCTGTGGACGGCGCTGCAGGAGCTCCAGCAGATGTTGGGGACCCCCATCAAGGCCTTCCGGCCCCCCCCGCCCCCGGGACCCCCCGACGGGGCCCCCCCCGAGCCCCCCAACCCCCCCCCGGCGGCCGAGGCCGAGCCCCCCGGGGCCGCCGTGCCCGACGGGGACATCCCGGGGCAGTTCACGCGGGTCATGGGCAAAGGTGGGTCTGGGGGCTTCCCGAACCCCCCCCGGGGGTACAGGGACTGGGGAGGGGGTCTGCATGGCTCGGGGATTGGGGAGGGGTCTGTCCCTACAGGGACATCCCGGGGCAGTTCACGCGGGTCATGGGCAAAGGTGGGTCTGGGGAGGGGGCTGCATGGCTCGGGGATTGGGGAGGGGTCTGGAGGCGTTCATGGCATGGGGAGGGGGCTGCATGGCACAGGGACTGGGTCGGGGTCTGTCCCTACAGGGGACATCCTGGGGCTGCCCTGGGGGGGCTGGGGACCCCCTGAACCCACCTGGGGGCTCAGGGATTGGGGAGGGGTCTGTCCCGGTCTGGGGGCTTTTTGGGGCTTTTTGGGGGGCAGGGATTGGCGGGTTGGATTGGGGTTCTTTGCTGACCCCCCTTCAGTGTGCACGCAGCTCCTGGTGTTTTGGGGGTGGATTTTGGGTGGATTTCAGGGTTTTTGGGGTTTTTCTGACCCCCCCCTCAGTGTGCACGCAGCTCCTGGTGTTTTTGGGTGGATTTTGCGTTTTTTTGAGTTTTTCTGACCCCCCCCTCAGTGTGCCACGCAGTTCCTGGTGTTTTGGGGGTGGATTTTGGGTGGATTTCAGGGTTTTTGGGGTTTTTCTGACCCCCCCTCAGTGTGCACGCGAGCTCCTGGTGTTTTGGGGGTGGATTTTGGGTGGATTTCAGGGTTTTTGGGGTTTTCTGACCCCCCCTCAGTGTGCAACGCAGCTCCTGGTGTTTTGGGGGTGGATTTTGGGTGGATTTCAGGGTTTTTGGGGTTTTCTGACCCCCCCTTAGTGTGCACGCAGCTCCTGGTGTTTTGGGGGTGGATTTTGGGTGGATTTCAGGGTTTTTGGGGTTTTTCTGACCCCCCCTCAGTGTGCACGCAGCTCCTGGTGTCGCGCCCCGACGAGGAGAACATCTCCAGTTACCTCCAGCTGCTCGAGAAGTGCCTGAGCCACGAGGTACGCCCAGGGGGCTGGGGGGGTCCCGGGGGTCTCCGTGCCCCCCCGGACCCCCCTGACCCCCCGGCCCCCCAGGCGTTCACGGAGACCGCAGAAGAAGCGGCTCCAGTCCTGGAAGCAGCAGGTGCTGAAGCTGCTCCGAGCCTTCCCCAAGAAGGGGCCCCTGACGGCCCCCCCGGATACCGGCCCCCCAAAAGGTACCCGGGACCCCTCCCCGGGGCGCTGAGACCCCCCCCGTGCTGAGGGACCCCCCCCAAAATCCCCATTTCCATCCCAGCCTCCATTGCTGGCTTGGGCAGGGTTTGGGGACCCCCCCCCCCCCGCAATGATCAATAATCAATCCTGCCCCACCCCAGCCCCAATTTTGGGGGTCCGAGCCGCCCCCGTGGGTTGTGCACAGTCCCCACTTTGGAGGGGCTTAGGGCGTCGCCCATGCCCCCCCAAAAAATTGGGGAGATTTGGGGCAATTTGGGGATTTCTGCTCTTCTCTCCAGGGGATTTTTACTCAGAGCCTGATTTGGGGAGGGAGGGGGTCAAAGGATCTCCCCCCACCCCAAATCCCAATTTTTGGGGGTCAAAGGGATCTCCCCCCACCCATAATTCCCAATTTAGGGGGTGCAAGGGGTCTCCCCCCCCCTTCCCCAATTTTCCCTTTCCCAATTTTGGGGGGGGCTGGGCCCTGTTTTTGGGGGGTTCTGGGTGGTTTTTGGGGGTGTTTTTGGGGGTCCCAGCCCCTCCAACCCCCCCATTTTGCCCCCTCCCCAGCTGGGGCCTTTGGCTCCAACTCTCCCCATAGCTGGCTCTGTGGGGGGGGGGCTGCTCCCTGTTTTTGGGGGGATTTTGGGGTGATTGTTGTGGTAAATTTGGGGGGGATTTTTGAGGGGTTTTTGGGGGGTTTCTGGGGTGCTTTTGGGGGGGTTTTTGGGGGGTCCCAGCCCCTCTAACCCCCCCATTTCCCCCCCTTTTCCAGCTGGGCCTTTGGCTCCAACTCTCTCCCCATAGCTGGCTCTGTGGGGGGGGGGGCGGCGGGGCGGGGGTCGCCCCTTTGCGCTGCCCCCCCGGGCCCTGCCCCCGCCCCCCCGCCCGCCTGGGGCTGCTGGGACCCCCCGGGGGGGCCCCGGGCCCCCAGACCCCCCCCCCGTGGGAGCGCCCCCCGCCCTGGGCACGCAGGGACGGCAGGTGCGTCTGGGGGGGGAAATGGGGGGATTTTGGGGGGGAAATGGGGGGTTTGGGGGGGGAATGGGGGGTTTGGGGAGGATTTTGGGGGGAAAATGGGGGGTTTGGGGGGGAAAATGGGGGCGTTTTGGGGAGGAAATGTAGGGGGAAAATGGGGGATTTTGGGGGGGAAATGTAGGGGGAAATAGGGGGGTTTGGGGGGGGAATGGGGGGATTTTGGGGGGGAAATGGGGGGTTTGGGGGGGGAAATGGGGGGGTTTTGGTGGGGGGAAATGGGGGGTTTGGGGGGGAATGGCGGATTTTTGGGGGGAAAATGGGGGGTTTGGGGGAGGATTTTTGGGGGGGCTTTGGAGTGGATTTGGAGGGGACTTGGGGGGACTTTGGGGAGAATTTTGGGGTTGATTTGGAGGATTTTGGGGTGGATTTGGGGGGATTTTGGGGTTGATTTGGGGAGGATTTTGGGGTGGATTTTGGGGGGGATTGTGGGGGAGATTTTGGGGAGGATTTGGGAGGAGTTATGGGGTGGATTTTTGGGGGGATTTTGGGTGGATTTGGGGAGGATTTTGGGGTGGATTTTGGGGGATATTTTGGGGAGGATTTGGGGGGATTTAGGGGGATTTTTTGGGGTGGATTTGGGGGTGTTTTTGGGGAGGATTTTGGGGAGGATTTTGAGGTGGATTTTTGGTGGATTTGGGGGTATTTTGGGAGAATTTTGGGGGTGGATTTGGGGAGATTTTGGGGAGGATTTTGGAGTGGATTTGGGAAGATTTTGGGGAGGATTTTGGGGGTGGATGTTGGGGACGATTTGGGGGGATTGTGGGGGATTATGGGGTGGATTTTGGGGATGATTTGGGGGGATTTTGCACTTATATTGGGGGGCACACCCGCCTGTCCCCACCTCTGTTTTTATTCTGGTTTGGGGTGGGGGGGTCTCCCCCTCCCCCCGAGGACCTTTTGAGGGGGGGTCCCCCCGCGCTGGGGGTGCCGCCCCCCCGTGACCCCCCCCCGTTTCCCCCCCCCAGAGCCTCTGGTTCGGGGCCGGGGGGGGCGCGGGGGGGGTCCCCCGGGAGCCGCGGGGCCGTGCAGAGAACGCACTCGCTGCCGGTGCACAGCTCGGCGCTGCTCGCCTTTCCCCAGGGTATGGGGCCTGCAAATGGGGCTGGGGGACCCCAAAACATGGGGAGAGGGGCTCTGGAAATGGGGGGGTACCCATAAACGGGGAGGGGTCCCTGCAGAGAACGCACTCGCTGCCGGTGCACGGCTCGGCGCTGCTCGCCTTCCCCAGGGGTATGGGGGCTGCAAATGGGGCTGGGGGGCTCGAAATGGGGTGGGGGGGTCAAAAATGGAGAGAGGGGACCCCGATTATGGGAAGGCGGGGGCCTGAAAATGGGAGGGACCCAAAAAAGGGGAGAGGACTCAAAAAATGCGGAGAGCGTCCCAAAAGTTGGGGAGAAGGACCCCAAAATGAGGAGAAAACCCCAAAATGCCGGTGCTGGGAGGGGCTCAGGGTGCTGGGGGGGTTTTGGGTGGGAGATTTATTTTTGGGGCCCCCCTGACCCATTTTTTGTGTGTCCCCCCCCCCCCCCCCCCCCCAGAGTGTCCCCCCCCCGGGACTGACCTGGAGATCAACCCCACGCTGGAGTCGCTGTGTCTGAGCATGACGGAGCACGCCCTGGGCGGTACAGTGGGGACACGGGGGGACACTGGGGACACTGGGGGGACACTGGAGGGGCATTGGGGACACTGGGGGGACATTGGGGACACTGGGGGGACACTGGGGGGGCATTGGGGGACACTGGGGGGTGGCACTGGGATATGGGGGCAGTCGCTGCATGCCCTGGGCGGTACAGTGGGGACATTTGGGGGGACATTGGGGGGACGTTGGGGGGGACATTGGGGGGACACAGACACCAAGGGGGACATTTGAGGCCCCTGGGGGTGGGGACATGCAGGGATTTGGGGCAAGGATGGTGGGGACACCAAGAGGGACATGGGAGGGGACACTGAGGGTGGGGACACGGGGGGGGGACA